>JAMQGT020013461.1:0-39652 GCA_024447675.2 Pterophyllum scalare
CACACATTTTACAATAACTACACCAGCATGCCTGAGCCTGCAAAATGCAAAGGAAGGTCAGTAAGTGGAAAAAGTGTGTGCTGAAAAAATGTTTCACTGTGTAAGAATAGAGAACTTTTCACATGTATTATGTTCTGTGCTGCTATATTGCTTCTGTGTAATGCTGAAAAAATGAACAAGACAAGTATTCTAACAGTCAGAAATCTGTATATTTTTTAAAGTAATATTTGTGTATTTTCAAAATAGAAAACATATAGTGTGTTAAACAAAAGTTTTATAATTGTTAAACACAAAATTAAAAGGCTACATTTTTATCTTTACCTTTCTAGCGATTTCTGATACTAATCTTTTGTGTTGAATTAAACTGGTCAGTAAAAAAAAAAAAAAAAGATCAGTCAACCCTTTGATGTCAATTTGATCAGGTTTGGACCATAATTTGATCATGGTCCAAACCTAAAAGAATTCCTGACTGTGCTTTCTTTGGCGATTTAACACGACTTAAGTCTACATTTTAAATTTTAATAGTAACACAACTCTCTGCAGCATTATCCCCAGTGAACTGCAATCATCACGTACAATGGTCTTTGCCATAGAAGAGATTAACAACAGCACAGAGCTGCTGCCTGGAATCAGGCTCGGTTATCAGATCTATGACTCATGTGCATCAGTGCCCATGGCAGTGCATGTGGCATTTCAGTTTTTGAATAGCTTCAACACTGCGTTTTCCACTGACAATAATTGCTCACAATCTAGTATGGTGATGGCTGTTGTTGGTGACTCTGGGTCTACGACATCAATCAGCATATCACGAGTCATCACGTCCTTTAACATTCCTCAAGTAAATAATTTTGAATTTCTAGCACACTTATTTGAACTGTATTTAAAATATGCATGAGCATGATTTTTAATTGTGCAGTTCTCTCATAGTTGCACTTATCTATTTGTTTAGGTGAGCCACTTTTCCACATGTGCATGTTTGTCTGACAAACAGCAGTATCCAAGTTTTTTCAGAACAATCCCCAGTGACCAATTCCAAGCTGCAGCACTAGCCAAAATGGTAAAACACTTTGGCTGGACTTGGATAGGTGCTGTTCGGTCAGATACAGATTATGGATATCATGGCATGGCATCTTTTCTAGAAGCAGCACAGAGAGAGGGGGTCTGTGTGGAATACTCTGTAGCTTTCCATCGAACCTACCCACAGAGCAAGATTCAGAAAGTAGCAGATGTTATCCGCAGGTTCCTTCATCACAGATATTTATTGTGCAGATATCAGTTTATTATTTTCTAAAAAAGCCTTTGATAATGTGATAGTTAAAAAAAAATCTTCTAATACACTTTCTTGTCTCTCAAGGTCTACAGCTATTATTATTGTGGCGCTAGCCACAACATTAGGGGACATGAGGGCCCTGTTGGAGGAGCTATCACGGGTGCCTTCCCCACCTCGCCAGTGGATAGGCAGTGAGTCATGGGTAACCAATCCAGAATTATTGAGGTTCAGTTTTGTTGCTGGGGCCATTGGATTTGGGATTCAGAAGTCTGTAATCCCAGGTCTCAGAGACTTCCTGCTGAATCTCTCTCCTTCTCAAGTGACTGCTTCTGAAATACTTACTGAGTTCTGGGAGGATGCGTTCAACTGCACAATGAAAAGAGAGTAAGAATTTTTTCTTGTTTTAGAATGATTCTGTCAACCTGGTGGTGCAAAGTCCACTGCTGCCTCATGAGGTGACTCATTTTCATTAAAAAAAAGAAAAATTCCTGATGGTGACCAAATACGACGTGAACACAGGCACATGTTTGTAAATATAATGAACTTTTCAAGTCAAGTTCAGATTTTACAGATTTTATATCTATATATTTTAATCCTTTTCAAACCTAAGTTAGGGTGCCAACAGAATTTGCTAAATTTATAAACAGAACACATTTGATATAATACTGATGTGAAATATAATTTTTCAGGTCAAGTTCAGGTGTTACAAATTTTATATTTATATATTTGAACCTTTTTAAAATGTGAGTTTTTTTAATAACAGAATTTGCTAAATTTAAAAAATGAACACATCTGATATCTAGTTTAGCTTCCACTTTTGAAACATCTGCTCTGTGTTTTTGTATTTTTAGTTCCTGCTGCAGACAAGAAGGTGTGTGATGGAACTGAAGACATACAGAATCTCCAAAGCCAGTACACTGACACATCTCAGCTCAGAATTACTAACATGGTGTACAAGGCTGTGTATGCAATAGCACACGCCATCCATAATGCAGTGTGTACAGGGGACAAATGCCACAGCTAAGTGTGACAAACTAACCAAGTTAGAGTCCAAACAGGTCAGTAGGAATGAATGTGTTAATGCCAGTGTCTTTCATCACCTCTAACTAGGATGAAAAAAATATTAACGTTACCAAATTATTTCATGCATTTTTTTTCACTCCCCTCCTTTTCTGTCTTAATTCATCTTCACAGGTTTTAACTCAGCTGAAGAAAGTCAATTTTTCCCAAAATGGTTATGATGTGTCATTTGATGCCAATGGGGATCCTGTGGCTGTTTATGAGCTGGTTAACTGGCAAAAAAATAAAAGTGGCATCACTGAGATAGTAACTGTTGGACTGTATGATGCATCACTGCCAGTGGGCCAGGAGTTCAGAATTAACAGAAACATAACCTGGATGGAGGGTAGTATGCAAGTAATTAGTCAAATGATGAGAATCTGACAAATTAAACTTTTGTGAACAAGATCATTACAGCTTCATGGGAAATATTTGCATCTATTATGCTGCCTTTATGTCTTTCACAGGTGCCAGTGTCAGTGTGCACTGACAGCTGTCCTCCAGGAACTCGTAAAGTGCTGCAGAAAGGAAAACCCATCTGCTGCTATGACTGTACACCATGTCCTGAGGGAGAGATTAGTAATACTACAGGTAAAATAAAATTATTTCCATGCAGGTAAAATGTTTTAATTGTGTAAATATGCCAAATTAGATATATTTCAAGAAGCTTTATCTTATGTTTTTTTAATTTATTTTATTTCATTCAGATTCAGCTGATTGTTTACCCTGCCACAAGGAATTCTGGCCTAATGCAAAGAGAGACACTTGTGTTCCTAAGCCTGTAGAATTTCTTTCCTATCAAGACATTATAGGAATCATCCTGGCTACATTCTCAGCTCTTGGTGCCTGTCTGGCCATCATAACTGCAGCTATATTCTTTCATCACAGGACAACTCCGATTGTCAGGGCCAACAACTCTGAGCTGAGCTTCCTGCTGCTCATCTCTCTGACTCTGTGTTTCTTGTGTTCATTAACTTTTATTGGAGCACCATCTGAGTGGTCCTGCATGCTGCGTCATGCTGCTTTTGGCATCATCTTTGTTCTCTGTATCTCCTGTGTGCTTGGGAAAACTATAGTGGTTTTAATGGCTTTCAAAGCTACACTTCCAGGTAGTAATGTGATGAAATGGTTTGGTCCTCCACAGCAAAGAATGACTGTTGTGTCTTTCACTTTTATTCAAGTTTTAATATGTACTATTTGGTTGGTACTTAGCCCTCCCTTCCCAATAAAAAATCTGACCACATATAAGGAGAAAATCATACTGGAATGTGCTTTAGGCTCTCCCCTTGGCTTTTGGGCCGTGCTCGGTTACTTGGGCCTGCTTGCTTCATTTTGCTTTGTATTAGCTGTCTTAGCACGGAAATTACCTGATAATTTCAACGAAGCCAAGCTTATCACCTTCAGCATGCTGATATTCTGTGCAGTGTGGATCACCTTTATCCCAGCATATGTCAGCTCTCCTGGGAAATTCACTGTGGTTGTGGAGATATTTGCCATTCTCGCCTCCAGCTTCGGACTAATAGTGTGTATATTTGCTCCAAAGTGTTTTATCATATTGTTTAAACCTGAGAAGAACACTAAGAAATATTTAATGAACAAAAATTAATTATAACAGATCAACTGTTTTTGGAACTGGTTAATATTACAATTCCAAGCTGAAACTGTGGACTTTCAATGCACATAGCAAAGTTCTTCCTTATTTTTGGTATTTGTCAAATCAAATAGTCACAACTTTTTTCTGTTAAATACCTGCAAATTAAATTTCACATTCAGTTATATTTATTATTTATAATTATTTAATATATAAATCTTTACATTAAATATTTATATATATGCCTACATTAAATAACATTAACAAATAGAAAGCCACATTTTACAATAACACCACATGATTTTGAGTTGTTTGTCAATGGTTTGATTTTAACAAATATGCAAATGTATGTTTAATGTGAACTGAGTGAACTCTGTCATTGTGTACATATAAACCTGAATGGCACAACTTCATTCATCATTTACTTATGATACAATGTTCCACTGGGTAACCATGGGTACTGGCATTCATGTGGATACTACTTTGAGATATAGCACACACATGTATTCAATGGACTAACCAAACAGAATGATGCAACCCATCTCACCAGAAAGCTGTTCAGTAGAATTTTGAGGACAATAACAAAAAAGACTGCTGTAGCATTAAAACCAATTTCTTCAGTCAGCACATACTAATCAAAAATATATGAAAAAGTATCGATAATGCTACTTTAAGCAACACACATTATTAGTCCGAAGCTGGAGGCCAGTGATCAAAATACATTTTCATATAGTGGTTTACAATTTCACCTAATGTGAACTCTCCCTGGTTAAAGTTATGGAAACAAGCGTCTTGGAGGTTGTGTCAGGACGGCATCTGGTGTGAAAATCTGTCCATTCAAAATATGTAGAGCTTCTGCTGTGGTTACCTCTTATGAATAAGGCTAAATAATTTTTTTGTTTTTTTCCAAGAGGATGATAGATTAGCTCAAAGAGTAAATAACAATCAGGGGTACTGAAATTTCAGCTTTTCTATTAAGTTTACACAAATAATAGATTGCCATTTTTAAGACATTTTCAAGGATTCTTGTTTTTGTGATTCAAGAGTAGGTTTTACAATCATTGGTTTAATCAAATTAAATTAATATGTGTGTTAATACTGTGTTAGTGTAATAACTAAATATATGCTCTGTTGGGCATGGTAGTTATTTTGCTTTTATGAAGTATACAACAATAAATCTCCACTTGTAAAGTATATTTGTTTTCAACTAACATTGCAGAGCACTGAACTTTATACAGCAATAAATGTTTATTTATTAATATGTTAATGTTACAAACAGCCAAATGGTAATGCATCTGAGATTAAAACAAGAAAGGATATTTAAATTGGGAAATTGGTATAGCTTTATACAGCCATACCATACCATACAGCCATACCATGATGGACCGGTGCAGCATCCACATTGCTGCAAACACAGCCTCAATACCTCTGTCAGTCTCCATTCTCCTATCACTTGTGAACAAGACCCAGAGATACTTAAACTCCTCCACTTGTGGGAGCAACTCATCCCTGAGTGGGAGTGGCCATTCCACCCTTTTCTGGCAGAGAACCATGATCTCAGACTTAGAGGTGCTACTTCTCAAAGCAGCTGCTTCATACCTGGCTTTGATCTGTTCCAGTGCAAGACACAGGCAACTGCCTGATGAAGCCAACAGGACCACATGATTTGCAAAAAGCAGAGACGAGATTCTGAGGCCACCAAGGCAGAGGCCTTCCGCCACTTGGTTGTACCTAGAAATTCTGTTCATAAAAATTATGAACAGAATTGGTGACAAAGGGCAGCCCCGGCAGAGTCCAACACCCACAAGAAAAGAGTCCAACTTATTGCCAGCAATACTGACCAAGCTCGTTGCAGTTGTACAGGGACTGAATGGACCTAAAACAATGGGCCAGAGACCCAATACTCCTGCAGCACTCCCCATAGGATTCCCCAAGTGACTCATTTGAATGGCTTCTCCAAGTCCACAAAGGTCATGTCGACTGGATGGCAAACTCCCATGCACACTCAAATTTCCTCGAGAGGATAAAGAGCTGGTCCAGTGCTCCGACATGAACGAAAAAAGCATCGTTTCTTTTTGATCCGAGGATCATCTAGCAGGCGGAGACTCCTTTCCAGCACCCTGGCATAGAGCTTCCTGGGAGACTGAAAAGATCTTGAGTCCCCCTTCTTAAAGATGAGGACCACCACCCCAGTGTCCCAATCCAGTGGCACCGCCCCAGATCTGCACTTGACATTGCAGAGGTGTGTCAACCAAGACAGCCATAAAAAATCCAGAACCTTCAGGAACTCAGGGCTAATCTCGTCCACCCTTGAGACCCTGCCACCAATGAGTTTTTTAACCATCTCAGTCATCATTGACTGACACAAGTGTTAAAAGAAGATTTTTTTAGTGCCTCGTGCAGATTTGCATGCATGCAGGATGACACAAATGCTCATATAACCTTGTATTTTGTATACAAACAATGTAATCAAGACAGCCATACAACATCTAGAGCCTTCAGGAACTCAGGGTGAATCTCATCCACCTCAGGGACCCTGCCAACAAGGAGTTGTTTAATGACCTTAGGGACCTCACCCCAAATGATGGGCAAGTCGTCCCACTCATCCCCCAAACTCTGCTTTACTACCACTGACATGTAAGTGGGATTAAGGAGGTCCTCGGAGTATTCCTTCCACCGTCCAACTATAGCCTCAGTTGAAGTCAGCAGTGCACCACCCACACTACATACCGTGTGAGTAAAGCACCACTTTCATCTCCTGACTTGCCTGATGGTTTGCCAGCATTGGTTTGAGGCAGTCTGAAAGTTTTTTTCCATGGCCTCAACAAACTCCTTCCACACCCGAGGTTTTGCTTTGGCCACCGACTGAGCCAGGTTCTGCTTGGACTGCCGGTCCCACAGGCTAGCCAAGCCCAACAGGACTCCTTCTTCAGCTTAGTGGCTCCCTTGGCCTCCGGTGTGCATCATCTACTTTGGGGATTGCCTCCATGAGAGACACATTAAGCACCTTGCAGCTGCAGGTCTGAGCAGCAGCCTCAACATGATGCAGAGCATGTCCTCAGCCTCCCGTAGAATGTTGTTGAAGTTGGGAAGATCTCATGGACTGGGGCTTCTGCCAGGTGCCCCAATCAGCAAAAAATTTATTTAAGCATAAAAATTAATAAAGAAAAGACAATATAACACCCTCAACTGCACCAAAGGGTAAAAAAGTTAAATGTGAATTTTTAAATGTTTGGCCTCTTTCTTCTCAGTCCATTTTAGTAAATGGACAAACTGGTGCAGCGCCACCCTTAGTGGCAAGTCTGTGGCCACTTCAGCTGGCCCACTATCAGCTGAAGTGCCCCATGGTTATTCATACTGCATTCAACATTGCTAGACTGCAAGAGTCTTTCTATGTCCATGAGTTCCAGTCTACTCTAGATGAGAAGCTGTTCACCAATGGACCATTAGCAGGAGGCCAACCCAGAAGTGGAACCAGTTCAGAGACATGGTGACAGAGACAGCAAAGACAGCGCTGGGTCCAAAGAAACAAGCTCATCAAAACTGGCTTGACAATGAGAAACTGTCAAGAAAGATTCAGGAATTTGATCAAGGACCAGACTCACTCGATCAGCTTCCAGAATAAGTGCTTTTAATCTTGCAAGAGGAGCAATACAATCAGCCATGCAGCTTTATGAGAGTGCTCAACTTGAAGAAGTTCCTCACAGTATTTTATACATATGATTACACACAAGCACATGACCTTATATGGTAGTAAGGAGCACAGACAAAAGAGGAAATAAAGTCAACAGAGAAGCACTGTGTAAAATTTTCTGGAAACTGGGCTGCCCCCAGAAGTTCAAGAGGCTCATTGAGCTGTTTCACAATAACATGATGGGAGAAATTCTGTCTGATGGGGAACCCTCTGGGGAATTCAGCATCTCCAGTGGGTGTGAAATAAGACTGTCCTCCTCCCCAGGGCTCTTCAACTTCTTCTTTACCCAAGTGCTGCTTCATGCTGTCAAAAATCTTGACTTTGATATCCATATCAAGTGCTGCTTGAATGACTGGCTATTCAACATTCATCACTTAGTGGCAAAGATGCTGAATAAACTCATCATTGAAGCGTTATTTGATGATGACTGTGATCTGATGGCCTACCAAAGAGAATCACCTTCAGACTACTGTCAACAAACATCCAATCTGTTTGGACTGATAATTAGCCTTGGGAAGACTGAAGTCCTTCTCCATCCCACTCCAAACACTGCCCCATAACAGCCTTGCATTACCACTGGCTCTCAGTTGAAAAATATGTATGATTTCAAGTACCTAGGTAGAATCTTCAGCAGTGATGGTTGTCTGGATAATGAAATCACAGCCCAAATTTAGAAGGCCTAACAAAACCAAGGTTTTACAGCACAAGGACATTCTTTTATCCAGAAGGCTCAAGGTGTACAATGCAGCAGTGATGTCTTCACTTTGCTAGTGAAAACTGGACTCTGTACCGCAGATGTGTAAAACAGCTGTAGCAGTTCCACTTGTGCTCCTTCCACCAGATCATGCAGATACACTGACAGGACAGAATCTCCAATCAGGAGGTACATAATCATGTTATTCCATATCAATCAAGAGCATGCTGCTCCAGTCCAGGATGCAATGGACAGAGGATGTGATCTGCATGAATGAGTCCAGACAGCAGTTCTCTGGAGAACTTAAGTGAGGCAGCCGTAAGTGAGGCCACCCAAAGACAGTTACAAAGAAAACCTGAAGGTATATCTCAAATGGGCCAATCTACGACCTAAGCACTTTTGAATGCCATTGCCACAGATCCAATTGGTGTGCCTTGACTTGTTTTCATGCCACCAACTTTGAGGTAGAGTGCTACTGCCAATCCTGCCATATATGCAACCAAATCTGTGCCTCTGCCTTCGAGCTGCACAGCCCTATACATTCCCACAGATGAAGTGCACAATTGAGAGACTACCTAGAGTGATGAATGTTATATTTTGAAAAAGCTTACACTGCAGATATTTTTTAACACAAATTCAAAATGCTCAAAACACTAAAATTTATGAATTTTGGATTACCAAGACACAGGTAACTTACTGATACTAACAAGAAGGTTGAAAGCAGTGGTTGAGATGTGTAAAATGTCATGTATTGTCACCTAGTCTTGTCCTTTAACTGTTTTTAGGTTCATAACAGAGAATGTATGCTCACACGAATAAGCGGAGCCAAACAGGCTCAGCATTTTCTTTTCAAATGTTTGTTTTTGTAGATATTTATTATGAGGCCTGAGTCAACAGGTACCCAATCCATACTGTGAATGCTTGGAATATAAACAGTGTGTAAGGGTTAATCAAAGATTATTTGGTAAGAGCATGTCCTTGAGATGATAAAAAAGAAAAAAAAAACTTTGTCTGAAGGCCTATATAAACCAGTCAAAACAAACTTCAACCCACTAAAACACACTTGATATCAGCCAGGGATGGAGATAATGGTTCTTATAATTGGTCTGGTATTGTCTGTGTGTTTGGTTCACATGAACTCAGCTGTTGCCTTGGCAGTGTGTCTAGGTAGTCTGAGTCAAACAATTAGATCTACAGAGGCTTGGGCTGGTATTGTGGCATCATCTGTGAAGTGCAAGCTGCAGGGAAGCACTCGTCTACCTACATTCTCAGAGGATGGGGACTTTGTAATTGGTGGTGCTTTTGATCTTCGTGCATACAAGCACACAGTTTACAATAACTACACCAGCATGCCTGATCCTGTGAAATGCACAGGAAGGTCAGTAAGTGGAAGAAGAGGGTGCTCAAAACATGTTGCACTGTTTAAGAATTAAAATGTTTTCACATGTATTAAGTTATGTGGTATTACATTGCTTCTGTGTAATGCTGAAAAACTCAACAAGAAAAGTATTCTAAGAGTCATTAAATTATAACTTTTTAAGGAAATTTTTCCATTTTCAAAATATAAATCATATACTGTGTTTGAATGATTGTTTTATTAAAAATGAGATAAAGACTACATTTTTTTATCTAGACTTTTCTAGTGCTTTCTCATACTAATCTTTGTGCTTAATTTAACTGCTCAAGAAACTCTTTGATGTACACAGATAAGCTGTTGTCATAATTTGACCGTGGCCATAACCATGGACCATTTAAGACCTGCAAAATTCTAATTATATGACTTATATGACTGTCTGCAGCATTATCACCAGTGAGCTGCAATCATCACGTGCAATGGTCTTTGCCATAGAAGAGATTAACAACAGCACAGAGCTGCTGCCTGGAATCAGGCTCGGTTATAAGATCTATGACTCGTGCGCATCAGTGCCTGTGGCAGTGCATGTGGCATTCCAGTTTTTGAATAGCATTGACCCTGTGTTTTACACTGGTAACATTTGTTCACAATCTGGTATGGTGATGGCTGTTGTTGGTGACTCTGGGTCTACGACATCAATCAGCATATAACGAGTCATCGGTTCCTTTAACGTTCCTCAAGTAAATATTTTGAATTTCTGACATTTTTGTATTCAAAATATCCATGTGAATGGTATTTGATTGTGTAGTTCTTTCGCACTTGCAGTGTTTTCTATATTTTGCTTTAGGTGAGCCACTTTTCCACATGTGCATGCTTATCTGGCAAACAGCAGTACCCAAGTTTTTTCAGAACAATCCCCAGTGACCAGTTCCAAGCTGAAGCTCTAGCTAAGCTGGTAAAACACTTTGGCTGGACTTGGATAGGTGCTGTTAGGTCAGATTCGGATTATGGAAACAATGGCATGGCATCTTTTCTAGAAGCAGCACAGAAAGAGGGGATCTGTGTGGAATACTCTGTGTCTTTCTATCGAACTCATCCACAGAGCAGGATTCAGAGAGTAGCAGATGTTATCCGCAGGTTTCTTCATCATAAATATTTATTGTGCAAAGATTAGTTTATCATTTTCTAAAGAAACTTTTGATGATGTGATGACAGTTAAAAAAAAATCTAATGCACTACTTGTCTTTCAAGGTCTACAGCTGTGGTTGTTGTGGCGTTTGCAGCTTTAGGGGACATGAGGATCTTGTTGGAGGAGCTATCACATGAGCCTTGCCCACCTCGCCAGTGGATAGGTGCTGAGTCATGGATAACATACTTCGAAAAACCAGCACAGAATTAGCACAGTTCACTTTTTGTGCTGGGGCTATTGGATTTGGGATTCAGAAGTCTGTAATTCCAGGTCTCAAAGAATTCCTGCTGAATCTCTCTCCCTCTCAAGTGACTGCCTCTGAAATACTTACTGAGTACTGGGAGGATGCATTCAAATGCACACTGAAAAAAAGTAAGAATTTTTTTTTGGTTTTTAAATGTGCTGACACATTTTCAATCAAAGCCTACTGGTAATAATAAAATATGAGGGGAACCCAGGTCCATTTCTGCAGTAATTTTCAGTTGATATGAAAACATAATGAAGTTCCGGTGTTGCAGGCTTTATATATCTATATATTTTAACCCCTTTACAAATGTGAGTTGTGATGGTAGCAAAATTTGCTAAATTTATTTACAAAAAAAAAAAAAGAAGAAACAATTAAGATCTACCTCTAACTGGGAAAATATCTGCTCTGTGTTTTTATATTTTTAGTTCCTGCTGCAGACAAGAAGGTGTGTGATGGAACTGAAGACATACAGAATCTCCAAAGCCAGTACACTGACACATCTCAGCTCAGAATTACTAACATGGTGTACAAGGCTGTGTATGCAATAGCACACGCCATCCATAATGCAGTGTGTCAGGGGACAAATGCCACAGCTAAGTGTGACAAACTAACCAAGTTAGAGTCCAAACAGGTGAGCTTAAATGAATATGTTGATGCCAGTGTCTTTTTTCACCTCTAATATAACTTGGATGAAATGAAATATTAATTTTATTAGTACAATATTGTATATTTTTTCCTTCACTCCCCTCCTTTTCTGTCTTAATTCACCTTTACAGGTTTTAACTCAGCTGAAGAAAGTAAATTTTTCCCAAAATGGTTATGATGTGTCATTTGATGCTAATGGAGATCCTGTGGCTGTTTATGAGCTGGTTAACTGGCAGAAAAGTCAAAGTGGTATCATTGACATGGTAACTGTAGGACTGTATGATGCTTCACTGCCAGTGGGCCAGGAGTTCCGGATTGATAGAAATATAACCTGGATGGAGGGTAGTACCCAAGTAATGAGTCAAAGGACAAGAATCTGATTAAATTAAACTTTAGTGAACAAGATAAGTACAGCTGTACAGTAAGTATTTACATCTACTATGCTGCATTCATGTCTTTGACAGGTGCCAGTGTCAGTGTGCACTGACAGCTGTCCTCCAGGAACTCGTAAAGTGCTGCAGAAAGGAAAACCCATCTGCTGCTATGACTGTACACCATGTCCTGAGGGAGAGATTAGTAATACTACAGGTAAAATAAAATTATTTCCATGCATGGATGTAAACTGTTTTTGTTGTGCACAAATGCAAAATAAGAAATTACAAGGGCCTCTTTAATTTTTTTTTTTTTCCAGACTCAGCTGATTGTTTACCCTGCCATAAAGAATTCTGGCCTAATGCAAAGAGAGACACTTGTGTTCCTAAGCCTGTAGAATTTCTTTCCTTTCAAGACATCCTAGGAATCATCCTGGCTACATTCTCAGTTCTCGGTGCCTGTCTGGCCATCATAACTGCAGCTGTATTCTTTCATCACAGGACAACTCCAGTTGTCAGAGCCAACAACTCTGAGCTGAGCTTCTTGTTGCTCATCTCTCTGACTCTGTGTTTCTTATGTTCATTAACTTTCATTGGAGCACCATCTGAGTGGTCCTGCATGCTGCGTCACACTGCATTTGGCATCACCTTTGTTCTCTGTATCTCCTGTGTACTTGGGAAAACTATAGTGGTTTTAATGGCTTTCAAAGCTACACTTCCAGGTAGTAATGTGATGAAATGGTTTGGTCCTCCACAGCAGAGAATGACTGTTGTGTCTTTCACCTTTATTCAAGTTTTAATATGTACTATTTGGTTGGTACTTAGCCCTCCCTTCCCAATAAAAAATCTAACCACATACAAGGAGAAAATCATACTGGAATGTGCTTTAGGCTCACCTCTTGGCTTTTGGGCTGTGCTCGCATATATAGGCCTACTCGCTGCATTTTGCTTTATTTTAGCTGTCTTAGCACGGAAATTACCTGATAATTTCAACGAAGCCAAGCTTATCACCTTCAGCATGCTGATATTCTGTGCAGTGTGGATCACCTTTATCCCAGCATATGTCAGCTCTCCTGGGAAATTCACTGTGGTTGTGGAGATTTTTGCTATTCTGGCTTCCAGCTTTGGATTAATAATGTGTATATTTGCTCCAAAGTGTTTTATCATATTGTTTAAGCCTGAGAAGAACACCAAGAAATATTTAATGAACAAAACGCAATCCTAGGATATCAGTACTTAATATTGCAATTCCAAGCTGAATTTATACATATTCAATGCACATCAGAGAGTTCTTCAGTTTTGGTAATTTGACAAGTCAAATATTCACAACCTTTCTGCTAAATAAATTCAAATTTAAATGTGAAATAATTTTTATTGATTATTTATAGCTACTTAACATATGAATATTTAATTCAATGTGAAGTCTAAAATTGAATTTCACAGTAACAGTACATGATTCTGATTTATTTCTCAATGGCTTGATATAATTTCTCCTAACATTTCCATATTTACCAAACACCAAGCCCAAAAGTGCAAATGTAAGTTTAATGTGAACTAAGTGAGCTGTTATAGTATACATTTATACATCTTTCTGGGACAACTGTAATAATTTAGTTATGCAGTGCTCCACTGGGAAACTGTGGGTCCTGGCATTCCTGTTGCTGCTACTTTGAGATGTAGTAGACATGTGTGCAGTGGCCTCCTCAAGCAGAACAATGCAGCCATTCCATCAGAAAGCTGCTCAGTAACATTTTGAGAAATATAACAAAATTTTCACATTCACTTATTGTGTGAAGTCTCCCTGCTTAAAGTCTTGGAGGAGAGAAGTCTCTTTGAGGTTGAGCCAGGAAGGCATCTGGTGTAAAAATCTGCCAATTATGTATTTTTTAAATGGCGATGAGAGATTAATAGATTAAGATAAAGACAAAACTTTAATGAGCCCATGATGGGGAAATTTGCACATTACAGCAGTTCAAATACAGAAAAGGATGAAATAAAATAAAATAGAAAACACTATATACATAAAAAATATCAATACACATATACATCAAAACACTATATACAGATATCAAAAACACTAAACTTTTGTAGTTGCTAAGTATGCATTTGTAGCCGGTAAAAAAATTTGTACACAGCATACACAGTATGCATTATGGATGGGAGTGTAGATAAACTGTGTGCATAAATGATGGCAGTAGAGTAAAGTGTCCAAGTGACTCACGACATCATGATGTGTTGTACAGTCTAACTGCTGTTGGGATGAATGACCTGCAAAAGCGCCCCTTCCTGCATCGAGGGCGTTTCAGTCTCTGACTGAAGGAGCTGCTCAGCTCACCCACGGTCTCCTCCTACGGCCTCCTCCACGTCTCCTGGTGTACTGGCCTGTCTCCTGGTAGCGCCTCCAGCCTCTGGACACTACGCTGACAGACACAGCAAACCTTGTTGCCACAGCTCGCATTGATGTGCCATCCTGGATGAGCTGCACTACCTGAGCCACTTGTGTGGGTTGTAGAGTCCTTCTCATGCTACCACGAGTGTGAAAGCACCACCAACATTCAAAAGTGACCAAAACATCAGCCAGAAAGCATAGGTACTGAGAAGTGGTCTGTGGTCCCCACCTGCAGAACCACTCCTTTATTGAGTGTCTTGCTAATTGCAATAATTTCCACCTGTTGTCTATTCCATTTGCACAACAACATGTGAAATTGATTGTCAATCAGTGTTGCTTCCTAAGTGGACAGTTTGATTTCACAGAAGTTTGATTTACTTGGAGTTATATTGTGTTGTTTAAGTGTTCCCTTTATTTTTTTGAGCAGTGTAGTTTTATCTACCCTTTATATATCATCCATTATATATTTTTTTATTAGTTTATGATCTTACTGAAGAAATTAGAATACTGACATTTTAATGCTACAACAGTCTTTTTTGTTATGTTCCTAAACATGCTACGGAATAGTTTTCTGGTCAGGCAGGTGCATTGTTCTGCTTGGGGAGTTTACTGCATAAGTAGCATCTATACTACTTTCCAGTGGAACACTATCATAAGTAAATGATGAATGAGATTGTGCCACACAGGTATTTATGTATATAATGACAGAGCTCCTTCAATTCATGTTAAACTTATATTTGCATGTTTGTGTTTGATAAAAATAGAAATACAAGAAGCATCAAACTATTGAGAAATAACTCAGAATCATATAGTTTTATTGTGAAATATGACTTTCTATTTATGTATTTGCTATTTAGCATATGAATATTTAATGTACAGTACCAATAAAAGGTTTGGACACACTTACCCATTTATGAAGGTGTGAGTGTGTCCAAACTTTAGACTGGTACTGTAAATATTCATACATTAAATAGTTATGTCAGTCAAGACAGTATTAATATAACATTTCTACAACTTCATATAATTGTTCAGTAAAGTCTCTTTGAGTCCATCAACACATTATAATCACAATGCATAACAATAAACACATTCATTGTAAAGATAAACACATAAACATGCTCACACTCTTATTCTTAAATCCACCATGTTAGACTGCATGTATAAAAGCCAATAAAACCTTTGCTTTTAACCACTTTCAGACCTATTACAAAATTAAGTGCATGAATGAAATGTATTTTCTTCAAATACTTTTACTATTGTTTCCTTTTGTCTACACAAATAATTAGCTTGGTTCATAAACAAACACATCTAATGCTATACTAAAAATTACCAGCTCTATAAAGTGCAATGCTCCTTTAATGGCACTTTTCTCATCAAGAGTCATTCATCAGCAGTCGCCATTACTCACAAAATCACTTTACCATATTACATTACTGGTTTCAGTATTAAACCACCACATTGTCCTTTAACTAAACATAATAAACATAAAATGACATATCACAAGAACATGGTTTCACAGAACGCACAGTGAGTAAGTTCGGATGTGAGTCCAGCAGTTTCTCATTTGACTTTGGTTAGCTTCCCCACACTAATCCACATTAGCCAAGTCCGCTAGCATTAGCATTCTTTAGCATGCATCAATAAACCACGATTTACACACCAGTCTCTTCACAAACTGCTTCTTTTGCCGACTTGTACAAGTTTCTCATACACACCACTCTCTACACATATGGTCTGTATTGTACCATCATTGTTATGTGTTTTTACTGACCTGTGGTAATGAATAGCAAAAGGCACACACGTTGAGCTATCGTAGCTTCCTAACAGGAAGGTTTATTCTTCCTCTGTGCCCCAAAACTACTCCATACCACAAGCCCGATAGGCGCCCTCTAGTGTCCTGCTGTGGAATGGCACCAAAATACATGAAACTGCACATAACTCACAAACATGCTCAAATGACAGTCAAATTCACCAATATAACAAACTAAAGAAACATTAGGGGTGACTTTTTTCCTCTTTATCCCTTTGTTGCTTCATCTCAGAGTGAGATCATTTCAACTCTCTACATATACATAATAAATACAAAAAAATGAATCTGAAAGTTAAATTTGATTTTATTTAGCAGAAAAAGTTGAAAATGTTTGATTTGACAAATACAAAGAATAAGAACTTTTTTATGTGCACTGAATGTTTAAAATTTACAATTAGTGTGATGTGTTATGATTAATTTTTGTTCATTAAATATTTTTTAGTGTTCTTCTCAGGCTTATACAATATGATAAAACACTTTGGAGCAAATATACACATTATTAGTCCAAAGCTAGAGGCGAGAATGGCAAATATCTCCACAACCACAGTGAATTTCCCAGGTGAGCTGACATATGCTGGGATAAAAGTGATCCACACTGCACAGAATATCAGCATGCTGAAGGTGATAAGCTTGGCTTCGTTAAAATTATCAGGTAATTTCCGTGCTAAGACAGCTAAGACAAAGCAAAAGGAAGCAAGTAGGCCTAAGTACCCGAGTACGGCCCAGAAGCCAACAGGTGAGCCTAATGCACATTCCAGTATGATTTTCTCCTTGTATGTGGTTAGATTTTTTATTGGGAAGGGAGGGCTAAGTACCAACCAAATAGTACATATTAAAACTTGAATAAAGGTGAAAGACACAACAGTCATTCTTTGCTGTGGAGGACCAAACCATTTCATCACATTACTACCTGGAAGTCTAGCTTTGAAAGCCATTAAAACCATTATAGTTTTCCCAAGCACACAGGAGATACAGAGAACAAAGGTGATGCCAAATGCAGTGTGACGCAGCATGCAGGACCACTCAGATGGTGCTCCAATGAAAGTTAATGAACATAAGAAACACAGAGTCAGAGAGATGAGCAGCAGGAAGCTCAGCTCGGAGTTGTTGGCCTTGACAATCGGAGTTTTCCTGTGATGAAAGAATACAGCTACAGTTATGATGGCCAGACAGGCACCAAGAACTGAGAATGTAGCCAGGATGATTCCTATAATGTCTTGATAGGAAAGAAACTCCACAGGCTTAGGAACACAAGTGTCTCTCATTGCATTAGGCCAGAATTCCTTGTGGCAGGGTAAACAATCAGCTGAATCTGAATGAAAAAAAGATTAAATAAATAAACACAAGATAAAGCTCCTTGAAATATATTTAATGTTGCATATTTACACAAGTAAAACAGTTTACATGCATGGAAATAATTTTATTTTACCTGTAGTATTACTAATCTCTCCCTCAGGACATGGTGTACAGTCATAGCAGCAGATGGGTTTTCCTTTCTGCAGCACTTTACGAGTTCCTGGAGGACAGCTGTTAGTGCACACTGACACTGGCACCTGTGAAAGACATAAAGGCAGCATAATAGATGCAAATATTTCCCATGAAGCTGTAATGATCTTGTTCACAAAAGTTTAATTTGTCAGATTCTCGTCATTTGACTCATTACTTGCATGCTACCCTCCATCCAGGTTATGTTTCTGGTAATCCTGAACTCCTGGCCCACTGGCAGTGATGCATCATACAGTCCTACAGTTACTATCTCAGTGATGCCACTTTTATTTTTTTGCCAGTTAACCAGCTCATAGACAGCCACAGGATCTCCATTGGCATCAAATGACACATCATAACCATTTTGGGAAAAATTTACTTTCTTCAGCTGAGTTAAAACCTGTGAAGATGAATTAAGACAGAAAAGGAGGGGAGTGGAAAAAAATGCATGAAACAATTTGGTAACGTTAATATTTTTTTCATCCTAGTTAGAGGTGATGAAAGACACTGGCATTAACATATTCTGACCTGTTTGGACTCTAACTTGGTTAGTTTGTCACACTTAGCTGTGGCATTTGTCCCCTGACACACTGCATTATGGATGGCGTGTGCTATTGCATACACAGCCTTGTACACCATGTTAGTAATTCTGAGCTGAGATGTGTCAGTGTACTGGCTTTGGAGAGTCTGTATGTCTTCAGTTCCATCACACACCTTCTTGTCTGCAGCAGGAACTAAAAATACAAAAACACAGAGCAGATGTTTTCAAGAGTGGAAGCTAAACTAGATATCAAATGTGTTCATTTTTTAAATTTAGCAAATTCTTAATTCTTATTAAAAAAAACTCACATTTTAAAAAGGTTCAAATATATAAATATAAAATTTGTAACACCTGAACTTGACCTGAAAAATTATATTTCACATCAGTATTTTTACAAACATGTACCTGTGTTCAGCATAAAGAATGAAAATGAGTCACCTCATGAAGCAGCAATGGACTTTGCAAAGCCAGAAGTTTGATAGGATAATTTTAAAACCAAGAAAAAATTCTTACTCTTTTTCATTGTGCAGTTGAACGCATCCTCCCAGAACTCAGTAAGTATTTCAGAAGCAGCCACTTGAGAGAGAGAGAGATTCAGCAGGAACTTTCTGAGACCTGGGATGACAGATTTCTGAATCCCAAATCCAATGGCCCCAGCACAGAAACTGTACCTCATTAGTTCTGGGTTGGTTACCCATGACTCACTGCCTATCCACTGTCGAGGTGGGGAAGGCTCACGTGAGAGCTCCTCCAACAGGGCCCTCATGTCCCCTAATGATGCTAGTGCCAGAACAACAACGGCTGTAGACCTTGAGAGACAAGAAAGTGTATTACCAGCATTTTTTAACTGCAATTACATCATCAAAGTTTTCTTTACAAAATAATAAACTAATTCCTACATAATAAATATGTTATGAACAAACCTGCGGATAACATCTGCTACTTTCTGAATCTTGCTCTGTGGGTAGGTTCGATGGAAAGACACAGAGTATTCCACACAGATCCCCTCTTTCTGTGCTGCTTCTAGAAAAGATGCCATGCCATAATTTCCATAATCTGAATCTGACCTAACAGCACCTATCCATGTCCAGCCAAAGTGTTTTACCAGCTTGGCTAGAGCTTCAGCTTGGAACTGGTCACTGGGGATTGTTCTGAAAAAACTTGGATACTGCTGTTTGTCAGACAAGCATGCACATGTGGAAAAGTGGCTCACCTAAATCAACAGATATAAAAAAAAAAGTGTAACTCTGAAAGAACTGCACAATTAAAAATCATGGACATGTGTATTTTAAATGACTTTGCTTCAGAAATTCAAAATATTTACCTGAGCAATGTTAAAGGCACTGATGACTCGTGACATGCTGATTGATGTCGTAGACCCAGATTCACCAACAACAGCCATCACCATACCAGATTGTGAGCAATTGTTACCAGTGGAAAACACAGGGTCGAAGCTATTTAAAAACTGAAATGCCACATGCACTGCCACAGGCACTGATGCACACGAGTCATAGATCTGATAACCGAGCCGTGATTCCAGGCAGCAGCTCTGTGCTGTTGTTAATCTCTTCTATGGCAAAGACCATTGCACGTGATGATTGCAGTTCACTGGTGATAATGCTGCAGACAGTTGTGTTACTATTAGAATTTTAAATATAGACTGAAGGCATGTTAAATCTCAACAGTAAACATAGTCAGGAATTTTTGTAGGTTTGGACCATGATTAAATTATCATAAAGGTCCAAACCTGATCAAATGGACTTCAGAGATTTGTCTGACCAAGGTTAATTCAGCATGAAAGATTAGTATAAGAAATCACTAGAAAAGTAGATTCAAAAATGTAAAGTTTTTTGTTTTGTGTTTAATATTTAGAAAACGTTTTTCAACACTATATTTTTTCTATTTTGAAAAACATTACTTTACATTTCTTGTTCATTTCTCCAGCACTACACATAATACATGTGAAAACTTCTCTATTCTTACACAGTGAAACATTTTTTTAACCCCTGCTTCTTCCACTTACTGACCTTCCTTTGCATTTTGCAGGCTCAGGCTTGCCGGTGTAGTTACTGTAAACTGTGTGCATGTAGACATGAAAGGCAAAAGCACCACCAATAACAAAGTCCCCATCCTGTGCAGAATGCAGGGAGACGAGTGCCTCCCTGCAGCTTACAATTCACAGACGGTGTCACAGTACCAGCCCAAGTGCCTGTATGCCTAGTCATTTGACTCAAGCCATCTAGATACACTCCCAAGGCATCAGCTGAGTACAAGTGAAAAAAACACACAGCTAATACCAGACTAACTACAAGAGCTGCTATCTCCATCCCTGGCTGAGATCAAGTGTGTGTATGTCAGTGTTAGTTTTCATTGCTTTATATAGGTCTTCAAACAAAGGGGTTTTTCATTTTTTTTCCTGATGTTATTTTTGAAGAAGAATATAATTTTATATTTTTTTCAGTGTGTTGAGGAAAAAGTTGCTGTATTTTGGCCGTTCAAATTCATATTGCTGATTAAAATTATTATTTTTAATCCTGTTTGGCACGTGACTCAGACTGTGTCTTCAATTTTGGCCTGTCATTCGACAGGAAAATTTCTGTTTGCAGTCCTACACATATTTGGTTTGTCCTTGATAAAATGGATCAGAACACTATACAGCTCTGCAAATGCACCTGTTAGGACAAATGATCTTATTTCCCAAAACTTCAGTCTGCAGAGGGGCACCAGGCAAGGCTACCTGCTTTCTCCTTCACTTTTTGTCATTTTCATTGAGCCACTAGCAGCAACTATCCGACAAAATGTAGATATTAAAGGAATTCAAACAGAAAATACAAACCATAAGATAAGCCTTTATGCTGATGATGTATTACTTTTCCTTGGGAACTCACAAACCTGTCTTCTGAAAATAATCATGCCTATAGATAGGTTCTCATCTATATCGCATCCATCAACTGGAGTAAATCAACAGTTTTACCTCTGAATTGTAACTTTCAGAACTCCACCACCACTACCCCACTACAGTCGGGCAACATTAGATCAGTTTAGGTTTAAATTTTTCTCCCAGGCTGTCAGACCTGGTACAGTTGAATCATGTTCCTCTACTAAAAGCAGTAGAGGATGACTGCACACATAGAAACTCTCTACCTATATCTCTCATGGGGTGAGTTGCTACAGTAAAAATTATGATTTTGACTAAAATCAATTATCTGTTCTCACTGATCCCTAATTAACCTTCGGTTGCTTGGTTTAAGTCACTAGACTCAAACATTTCAAAAGTTTTTATGGAAAACTAAAACCTCAAGAATAAGTTTGAAGACTTTACAAAGAACTAAAATGCAATGGTGGTCTAGAACTTCCAAACTTCTATCACTATTTCTTAGCCAATAGATTGCACTATGTTTCAAGGTGGATCAAATCAAGCTCTTTAGACAGCCCATGGCTGGAATTAGAACAAAGATTCTGTGGAAAAATGAAAATCTCTGACTTTCATTAGCTCCATTGTAAAGCATCATAATTGTTTTAAAAGCTTTAACATAAACACCTCTCTGACAGCCTGGTGGGAATTTTTAAAGATAACCACAGTCTTCACTTATCCCATGTAAACTGACACTCATTTGGAACAATCCAGATATATTTCAGAAAAAGTAAGTACTAAATTTTTCAGCATGGCAAAAGAAAGGAATAGATAATCTAGAACATGTTATTCAAGATAGAACCTTTATTTCATTTGAAGAACTTAGTTCAAAATATGGAAATGGCAACAGCAAATTTCTTGAATATCATCAATTGAAGTCCATCATACAGCATGGTTTAATTTAAATAATCTAAAAATAGAAATCCCTGTATGGATAAAAGAATTTCTAAATCTTTATACTCCTAAATTGTTATCAAAAATACAAAAAATTGCGGTATCCCAGCATCACCAAAACTGTGCATTTTAGGTGATGTAAGTGAATTAAACTGGCTGGATAGCCAGCCTCCTGTGTGGGAGTCAGGGTGCGGGGTCTAGGCCCTGCTCCCAAGGGTCGCCCGATTCCTGGTTGGGCCCCTCCCTGCGCTGGAGGGGTCTGTGCCCCCTCGGACACACCACCGTATGGGGTGGGTTGGCCCGCGTCGGGATGTCTGCTGGCAGTCCGGTATTCTGGGGTGCCCACACATCCCCATGTGGGGGGGTGGGCACTCAGGTGAGGGGGCAGCGTTTTCCCACAGGGGGGCTTTACACGCACACACACAGGACACCCGCTTCAAATGTCAAGTGTGGCCACTTCAGGCCCTGGACCTGCCTTCCCTGTCCTTCAGTTGGGTGTAGGTACAGTGCCTTGCGAAAGTATTCGGCCCCCTTGAACTTTTTAACCTTTTGCCACATTTCAGGCTTCAAACATAAAGATATAAAATTTTAATTTTTTGTGAAGAATCAACAACAAGTGGGACACAATCGTGAAGTGGAATGAAATTCATTGGATGTGTCAAACTTTTTTAACAAATGAAAAACTGAAAAGTGGGGCGTGCAATATTATTCGGCCCCCTTGCGTTAATACATTTGTAGCGCCACCTTTTGCTGCAATTACAGCTGCAAGTCGCTTGGGGTATGTCTCTATCAGTTTTGCACATCGAGATACTGAAATTCTTGCCCATTCTTCCTTGCAAAACAGCATCGATGCTCAGTGAGGTTGGATGGAGAGCGTTTGTGAACAGCAGTCTTCAGCTCTTTTTTTCTTTTCTTTTTTTTTTTTAAGCCTGTCATGTCCGGCAGATCTTGCAAACAGAACAGTGATCTGAATGCATTGTTATGCCAAACATATTTACTATTTCAAGATGAGTTTTATAGGTTCTCTATAGGCTCCTCTTGTTAGTGTGTCTCCTTTATTTTATTTGTGTTATTTTTAACATATTGTGTGACACTGAGTTCAATTTAACATCTAAGAACTGTGCCAGACCTGACAGGCTTAGGAAAGGAAAAGAAAAGGGGAGAAAAGAAAGAGGAGAAAAGAAAAAAATAGAAGAAGAAAATAGTAAGAAGAAACAAGAAATAGCACCAGTGAGTAAACCAAATAACTCATCACTTTATAAAACATAAAAGATGCTGTCAAAATTTGCAAAACTAAAATTGTGTGGGCAAAACAAAAAATAAAGAAAATAAAATTTTAAAAAAAAGAAAAGAAGCAGAAGCATGGTTACACAAACCAACCATTTTGTGTTGTGATTACAAGAGCGTTTTCTGTCATGAAATGTACTTACCAATGAGGGCAGAATGACACAGCTCCGCCCATCAGAAGCTAGAGGCGGGCACGAAAACCCCAGGAAGCCCAGGCCACCAGCAGCCCACTACGACCTATGAACACCCACCGCCACTCATTCCAAAGACAACCGCACCCCTACCCCAGCAGATGGGAGAGGGAGGCCTTAGACGGAGCCCCCTCCAGCCGAGGAGCAAGGGCCCCAGGGAACCCGAGGCGATGAGAAGCCAGCCCCCCCTCCAGCGGCCAGCCCCCCATACAGGCCGATGGCAGGGCTCCAGAGCACCGGGCACCAGAGGACCACCCAACCCCCACAGAGCCCCCCCACACACACCAAAGAAGCCAACGCAGCCCCGTGCCACAACCCCCAGGGGAGCAGGTCAACTCCCACGTCAGAACATCCAGCCCCACCCAGGCAAGACACAAGGCTCAGACCCAGGTCCAGCCAAACAAGCACTCACACACGCCCGCAAGCACAACCACGTACACATTTATGCACAAATACATATACATGCACATACACACTCACCCACACAAATATAAACATAGATACAACATATGCACTCATTCACTCACCCACCCATGCTCACAAAGATTATGACAAATACACAAAGACACACATTCATCCACAGCTACCCACCTCTGAACATGGGGGGAATGGTAACCCTCCCAGGGCCAGCAGTGACCCCAATACGCCGCCAGTCTGGTCCCTGAGGAACCACCCGTACCCCACCCCGGGCGAGGTGTAAGAAATCAGGGTGTGAGATGACCCATCCACCCCTCCCCAACCTGTAAGTGTATGTGTTTATGTTTGTGAATGAATGAGGTGTATAGGGTGCAGTTAAAATTGAGGGGGACAGTTGTGCCCAAGCACCAACTGCATGTAGTCAGTGCTCACCCACACTGCTCCCCCCAAAAACCTCAATGTCTAAAGTGCAAATAAAATTTGGGGACAGACAGTAATGAGGATCTGAGTGGGGTCAACCTCAGTAGCCCCATCTCGTCAATCTCTGAGTACTTGGCTGCCCCAAAGGTCCTGTGTGTATCGAGATGTGTTGTGAATTATAGCGACTAAAGTGCAATTAAAAAGGAGGGGCAAGTGGCCGTGCGGCTCTGCATGTGGCCTCTCCATCCTACATGTATGAGTGATGTGTATTCTGCGTTGTGTGTGTGTGTGTGTGTGTGTGTATGTGGGTGCGGGGGGGGGGGTTATGACCAGGAAGACAAGAGGCAACCTGGATGAAGAGAGCCAGCTCTACACTGGCTCAATAGGCACCCCGACCTCCCACACCCCAGCACAGGGCAGAGGGAGGTGAGCCCAGGGCCGTGGTGCTGCAGCACCTGAGACTGGCGATACCGCCCCCACTGCAGAGGGCAGCCTGCTCACACTAGATGCCCATTCACTCGACAATAGACACAAACAAACGACAGGACAAACTGGCCTGAGTTTGAAATACGGTGCCCTGTCCCCCTAACCACCCCAACGCGGCCCCGTAAATGCGGAGACCAGACACCCCAACGCAGGCCAGACCAACCCACCCCACCTGGTGGCGTGCCCGGGACAGCAGAGATCCCCCCAGCGCCAGGGGGACTCACCGGCAGCCGGTGTGGTCCCAGGGCCCGGGCCCCAGACCCCATCCCCCAGTCACACAGGGAAGACCAGCCAACCGACCGAGGGCCGACATTCACCACCCCAAGCACCCCTGCCCACACCCCAGGACCGTAAGGCAGTACCATCCCAGCCCCCACCACCATCAACCAGGAGAGGCGCACAGACATCACCAGAAGGTCGCCACAGCACTCCAGTCCCAGTAGGCTACCAGCTACACAGGCCCCCACAGTCCTCACCCGACCGCCTACAAAGCATACCAGGAGCAGAGCCCACCGCCAACCACCCCCACTAAGTAATGGAGCTGATCAGTGGGAACCAAAGAGAGTCAAATTCTTCCAATTGATTTTTAGAAGAAGCAGACATTCTCTCCATGATGATCTAACATGATCTACTAATAAATTTTTGCATTGAGTATCACAGATTTTATTTTTTGTCTTCCAATTAATGAGGATAGTTTTCTTAGCGATGCACAAGGTGGTAAGAACTATGTGTGATGTATTTGGATCCATAACTAATTCACTGACGTCACCAAAGATATAAGTTGTATTTGGGGACTTTTAGTCATTTTAAAGATATTTAAACATATTTCTGTCCATAAATTCTGATCCAGGTTGACAGAAAGATCATGCTCCCATTTTGCATTTGGGAGGGAAACTGAATCATCAGTTTTTAGTAATAATTTATATAATTTTGATAATAATTTTGGGGTACCAAGGTTAAGAAATTCTGTTGCGTAGGAGACACGAGATGCTGTAGTAACGCGAGACTTCAATGCGAATCCTGGCAGTATTGAGCAAGGCAGCGAATCAGTGATTGTTAGAAGTTTTAGTGATAAATTTTCTTAGCCAGCTTAGTTATAGACACCTTTAAAGGCTATAAAATTTATATCAGCTAGACAGTAACCAACTGAAGCGCGAGTTTCGAGCGAGTTGTCATGGGTAAACCAGACAAGACGCCGACGCCCTCCAGCAGCAAAGGAGCTCCATCCACCAAGAGGAGTCGCCCTGAAGATTCCCCAGAGGCTGCTTCTTCACATCCCAGTGAAGTGGTGGATATTTTGGAGTCCATAGACAAGAAACTGTCCAGTTTCGATGCTCGCCATTCCATTCTGGAAATTCTCCACAAGGAGTTTCAAGCTCTCCGTGAGTCTGTAGAATTTAGTCAGCAACAGGTGGAAACTCGCTGCGGAAAATGCCGTCCTCAGAGAGTCGGTCAATTCCCTCACCGTGGGAATGACCCGGCTCACAGAAGAAAATAAAAAGATAAAAGAAACCGTCATCGAATTCCAGGCCCGCACTATGAGGGACAACCTCATGTTATCAGGAATACTGGAGAAGACTGAAGAAGACCCGGAGGCAACAGTGAAGGAATTTATCCAAACCTACCTGAAGCTCCCGGAGGACACAGTGAAGACCATCGCCTTCGATCGTGTTCACCGCATAGGAGCCAAGCGACCCGGAGGACACAGACCCAGACCGATCGTGTCCAAATTTGAACGTTTCAAGCAAAAAGAGCTGGTGAAGAGCCGCGGCCGGGAGCTGAAAGGAACGGACTTTAGCGTCAACGACCAGTTTCCCAAGGAGATCCTGGAGCGACGCAGGGTCCTGTTCCCTATCCGGAAAAAATACATCCAAGGAGGCTCCCGAGCTGTCATCGCGGTGGATAAACTTTACGTGAACGGACAGCTGTACCGCGACCATGAAACCACGCCATGGCTGTACTGATCTATCAGGTGATCTGTGTTCATAACAGCGCCTTTTTTCTCTGACTCTTCATTACTCCCTTTTCTTCAGGTTCATTAGACGTTTCCGTATATAACAATTAATGCTGGTTCAGTCAGCATAGTGTATTGTTTTGTTATCATGTTGAGTTTTTTTTTATGCTTGTTTGTCACTTTGGAGGCTCTTTGGTGTCTGCACCGTTTCAGTTCTTTCTCACTTTACACTCCCTTTCTCTTCTCTTTCTGCACCCAACAATTCTGTGTGTGTGTAGGTTACACATACTTACACATTCTGGTATCATAGCTCTATGACCCTTGCAGAGCTGCACTCAAAGGGTACTCTGTACACCTGTTTCATACTGAGTCTATTGCAATAATAGACGGCATTGTCAATAATTGACAATGCCGCACTGTTGATGCCATTAAAGCCCCCTCCCACTTGCATGCGGTCTTTGTTCAATTCTGGAAAAGGGGTAATACACTTGCGAATGTATAACAGCCAGTTGACATTGCATTGTAATGAACATTAGAGTAATTGCAGTGTAGCATACTGTGTGTCACATGTTGTACAGCAAGGGACTGTTACCTGTTGTCATGGTCCTGGGCTGGTGGGCCAGTGTTTTGTGTTCTCTTTTGTATTCCTGTTTATTCCGTGTTAGTCTGCATGTTCCTGGTCTGGTCACTTGCTGTTTTATTTTGACAGTCCTGTGTTCCCCATGCTTTGTGCTTAGTTTTGCTTCCCCTGGTCTCGTCAGTGTTTTTAGTATCACCTGTGTTCCCACCTGTTTCCATCCACCTCGTTAGCCCTCCTGTGTATTTAAGTCCTGTGGTTTTTCTGCCTGTTGTCGCGTGGTCATTTGCTCCCCTACTGTGTCTTGGTCATGTGTTTCCTTGGTTTTGGGATTTCCTGTTTAGTTCTCTTTCTGTTTGGATGCATTTTGTCCCCCTTGTTCCGTATTGCTCACGCCAAATAAAGGCTACATTACCTGATCACCTTGGCTTCCGTATCCTGCGTTGGGGTCCACTTCCTGCCTGCCACACAGCCGTACATAAAACATGTTCTCTTCCCTGAATGTCCTGATGATGCTGGACACTGCTGTGCAAAAAAGAGCGATTGAGTTGCACCGTATGTGTCTAAGTCCCTGAACTGTGTTAGTGGTTTGGCCAAAAGAGTGTGTGATTCTAGAAATTTGTTTAGGCCTCTGTGAATTTGGTTCGGGGAGTGGAGTTCAGCATATTAGCAATTCAGAAATACTGTGAAACATATCCTTCACTTTGTGTTAAAAACAAAACAAAACAAAAAGCATCTTTTGGCTGCTCCCTCTTTCACAAGGGGTCACTAGAGGAGAAGTTCCAGGTGTGTTGATTTGGTAGATTTTTTCCACTAAATGTCTGGATGACACAATGCCAAAGAGACTTGTCACCCCCAGACATCAACCAGGGAATCTCTGCATTTTAGTGGAATGTGTAAACGACTACACTGTGGATCAGCTAGCTTGCTTTGTTTACTGTGTGATTTTCATCTTTAAATGTGTTATAGTGATATGTTGACCAAATGAAAAATATATGCTAATTTAATTTGTGTTGTCACTGTTCATAACTGATAAAAATTAATTTTGGTCACTTGACAGACCAAAAATTCATAAAGATTATGCAAATAAATTATTAAAGCTGTGCCAAATGGGTGTATATAGTTATACTATGAAAGAAGCTCACAGTTCACATTGCACTTACATTTATACTTTTACTCTTGGTATTTGATGCAAATGGAAATATTAGACTAAATTGAATCAAACCATTGAGAAATAACAGAACACTGTTAGTGTAGAATGTGACTTTACATTTATTAATGTGATTAGCTCTGAAGTAAATATTCATACATAAAACAATTACACACAAATATAATAATTAAAAAATAAAAAGAATAGACATACAAACTGTCAACTATTTAAGAAAAAACGTAGTAAATGTTTCATTTAACCAGAAGACAAACTTTGCTATGTGCATTGATTGTGTACAATTTCAACTTACAATTGCAGTATTAGCCATTTTCGAACCAGTGCTTTACTATGACTGATTTTTGTTCATTAAATATTTCTTAGTGTTCTTCTCAGGCTTAAACAATATGATAAAACACTTTGGAGCAAATATACATATTATTAGTCCAAAGCTAGAGGCGAGAATGGCAAATATCTCCACAACCACAGTGAATTTCCCAGGTGAGCTGACATAAGCTGGGATAAAGGTGATCCACACTGCACAGAATATCAGCATGCTGAAGGTGATGAGTTTAGCCTCGTTAAAATTATCAGGTAATTTACGTGCTAAGACAGCTAAGACAAAGCAAAAAGAAGCAAGTAGCCCTATGTACACAAGCACAGCCCAAAAGCCAACAGGTGAGCCTAAAGCACATTCCAGTATGATTTTCTCCTTGTATGTGGTTAGATTTTTTATTGGGAAGGGAGGGCTAAGTGCCAACCAAATAGTACATATTAAAACTTGAATAAAGGTGAAAGACACAACAGTCATTCTCTGCTGTGGAGGACCAAACCATTTCATCACATTACTACCTGGAAGTGTAGCTTTGAAAGCCATTAAAACCACTATAGTTTTCCCAAGTACACAGGAGATACAGAGAACAAAGGTGATGCCAAATGCAGTGTGACGCAGCATGCAGGACCACTCAGATGGTGCTCCAATGAAAGTTAATGAACATAAGAAACACAGAGTCAGAGAGATGAGCAGCAGGAAGCTCAGCTCAGAGTTGTTGGCTCTGACAATTGGAGATGTCCTGTGATGAAAGAATACAGCTGCAGTTATGATGGCCAGACAGGCACCGAGAACTGAGAATGTAGCCAGGATGATTCCTAGGATGTCTTGAAAGGAAAGAAATTCTACAGGCTTAGGAACACAAGTGTCTCTCTTTGCATTAGGCCAGAATTCTTTATGGCAGGGTAAACAATCAGCTGAATCTGGAAAAAAAAAAAAGAATTAAAGAGGCCCTTGTAATTTCTTATTTTGCATTTGTGCACAACAAAAACAGTTTACATCCATGCAGAGTATTTTATTTTACCTGTAGTATTACTAATCTCTCCCTCAGGACATGGTGTACAGTCATAGCAGCAGATGGGTTTTCCTTTCTGCAGCACTTTACGAGTTCCTGGAGGACAGCTGTCAGTGCACACTGACACTGGCACCTGTCAAAGACATGAATGCAGCATAGTAGATGTAAATACTTACTGTACAGCTGTACTTATCTTGTTCACTGAAGTTTAATTTAATCAGATTCTTGTCCTTTGACTCATTACTTGGGTACTACCCTCCATCCAGGTTATGTTTCTGGTAATCCTGAACTCTTGGCCCACTGGCAGTGATGCATCATACAGCCCAACAGTTACTATCTCAGTGATGCCACTTTCACTTTTCTGCCAGTTAACCAGCTCATAAACAGCCACAGGATCCCCATTAGCATTAAATGACACATCATATCCATTCTGGGAAAAACTGACTTTCTTCAACTGACTTAAAACCTGTAAATATTAATTAAGACAGAAAGGGAGGGAAGAGAAGTGAAAGAAAATGCATGTGATATTTTGGTAACAGATATTAAGATTTGATTTCATCCAAGTTATGTTAGAGGTGATGAAAGACATTGGCATTAACATATTCTGACCTGTTTGGACTCTAACTTGGTTAGTTTGTCACACTTAGCTGTGGCATTTGTCCCCTGACACACTGCATTATGGATGGCGTGTGCTATTGCATACACAGCCTTGTACACCATGTTAGTAATTCTGAGCTGAGATGTGTCGGTGTACTCGTTTTGGAGATTCTTTATATCTTCAGTCCCATCACAGATTTTCTTTTCTACAGCAGGAACTAAAACTACAAAAAGACAGAGAACTCTGAAAGTTTTCGGGTGTGTTATGATTGGTTAATTCCAGCAAATTATGTTAGTAATGTGCCTCAAATTTGTAAATGGCGGTAAAAGGGGAATTACATTTATTTATATATATATATATATATATATATATATATATATATATATATATATATATATATATATATATATATATATATATATATATATATATAAATGGCATTAAAAAGTATAAAATCTGAATTAAGTCCCCTCAAATTAAAAAAGACTGAGAGAAAAGACAATGAAAATTCATCATATCAAGTGAGAATATTTTCAGATATGCACCTGTCTTCAATTCATATTTTATCATTATCAGTAGGCTGAAAAGGGGTCAGGTCATACATCAGCAGTGGACTTTGTAACACTACACAGTTAATGGGATATTTTAAAAGTTAAGCAAACTTTTTACCTTTTTTCTGTGAGCAGTTGAATGCATCCTCCCAGAACTCACTAAGCATTGCAGAGGCAGCCACTTGAGAGGGAGAAAGATTCAGCAGGAAGTCTCTGAGACCTGGGATTACAGACTTTGGAATCCCAAATCCAATGGCCCCAGCACAAAACCTGAACTGTGCTAATTCTGTGCTGGTTACCCATGACTCACTGCCTATCCACTGGCGAGGTGGGAAAGGCTCTTGTGATAACTCCTCCAACAGGATCTTCATGTCTCCAAAAGATGCAAATGCCACGATGACCGAAGCTTTGGACCTTGAGAGAAAATATAGCACATTAGTAACGCTGAGTCATAACATCACAAAAGATTTCTTTTTAAGAAAATAAATGAATCTTAATGCAATATTTCAATATTTGTGGCATAAAAACCTGCGGATAACATCGGCTACTTTTTGAATCTTGCTCTGTGGGTTGGTACGGTAGAAGGATACAGAGTATTCCACACAGATCCCCTCTTTCTGTGCTGCTTTTAAAAATGATGCCATGCCATTGTTTCCATAATCCGAATCAGACCGAACAGCACCTATCCAAGTCCAGCCAAAGTGTTTTACCAGCTTGGCTAGAGCTTCAGCTTGGAACTGGTCACTGGGGATTGTTCTGAAAAAACTTGGGTACTGCTGTTTGTCAGACAAGCATGCACATGTGGAAAAGTGGCTCACCTAACCCAAAAGAAATAAAACAGTGTCACTCTGAAAGAACTGCACAAACAAATATCATGCACATTTGCTTTTTAAATACCCAGTTTGTCAGGAATTCAAAATATTTACCTGAGCAATGTTAAAGGCACTGACGAGTCGTGAGATGCTCATGGATGGTGTAGACCCAGAGTCACCAACAACAGCTACCACCATACCAGATTGAGAGCAATTGTTACCAGTGTAAAACACAGGGTCGAATGCTGTTTAAAAACTGAAATGCCACATGCACTGCCACAGGCACTGATGCACATGAGTCATAGATCTGATAACCGAGCCTGATTCCGGGCAGCAGCTCTGTGCTGTTGTTAATCTCTTCTATGGCAAAGACCATTGCACGTGATGATTGCAGCTCACTGGTGATCAATGCTGCAGACAGTTGTGTTAATATTAGAATTTTAAATATAGACTTAAGTCATTTTACATCTCAACAGTAAACATAGTCAGGAATTGTTGTAGGTTTGGACCATGGTCAAATTATATCCAGACCTGATCAAATGGACATCAAAGGGTTGACTGACCAGTTTTTTTGATTTGGTTTTGACTGACCAGTTTAATTCAGCACAAAAGATTAGTATAAGAAATTGCTAGAAAAGTATAGATAAAAATGTAAAGTTTTTTAATTTTGTGTTTAACAAAGATAAAACTTTTATTTAAATTCAGTATGTAATCTTAGTATAAGACATCACTAGAAAAGTAGATTCAAAAATGTAAAGTTTTTTGTTTTGTGTTTAATATTTAGAAAACTTTTTTCAACACCATATTTTTCTATTTTGAAAAACACAAAACATTACTTTACAAAGTATCAATTACTGTCTAATGTCAGATTACGTTTCTTGTTCATTTCTTCAGCACTACACATAATACATGTGAAAACTTCTCTATTCTTACACAGTGAAACATTTTTTTTAGCACCCGCTTCTTCCGCTTACTGACCTTCCTTTGCATTTTGCAGGCTCAGGCATGCTGGTGTAGTTACTGTAAACTGTGTGCATGTAGACATGAAGAGCAAAAGCACCACCAATAACAAAGTCCCCATCCTGTGAGAATGTAGGGAGACGAGTGCCTCCCTGCAGCTTACAATTCACAGACGTTGCCACAGTACCAGCCCAAGTGCCTTTTTGCTTAGTCATTTGACTCAAACCATCTAGATACACTCCCAAGGCATCAGTTGAGTACAAGTGAAACAAACACACAATTAATAGCACACCAACTACAAGAGCTGCTATCTCCATCCCTGGCTGAGATCAAGTGTGTGTATGTGAGTTTTAGTTTGTTTTCATTGCTTTATATAGGTCTTCAAAGAAAGGGGCTTTGTCATTTTCTCAAGGACATGCTCTAACCCACTGGGCTTTCATTAACCCATTTGTAACAGGTTCAAAAATGTTATATATTACACACACACACACACACCATCTTTCTTGGGTTGCACTTATTTTTCTCTTTTGTGTATGTTTTTAGTTTCAAGGAGGTATGTTTTAGTTTCAGATTGGGAAATTTATCTCTGTAATCTTCATATGAGAGAGGACTGACCCAGTATCCAGCTCCATCTTTAACCTAACTCCTTGTATTTTTGGTGGGAGCCATGTTGCATCATTATCTTTCCCTTTATTGTGTTCAGCTCAAGGCATGCCAAATCTTCCTGAGAATTATTTGAGTCTGTCTCATTTACTTCATGCCGCTTCCTGGCTCTTTTCCACATTTGGTTTTTCTTTTTATCATACTGCTTTGATTTGCAAATTTTCTGTATATGCCCCTTTTTGTTGCATTGCAAGCCTTCTTTATCCTTAAAACAACAATTAGCAGTGTCATGTGACTTCTTTCCGCATCTGTAGCAGGTCTGTAATTTATCATTATGCTGCATACACATTTGTATTTACAGAACACAGTTCTGTGTATTTTCCCTGTAGCTCTCCTGCATCTTTTGCTGCTGTCTTCATAGATATAGCAATCTCTAATGCACAGTCCAGTGTGAGTTTATCCTCTGTGAGGAGTCATTTCTGTGTGCTTTCATTGTGTAGCCCGCAGACGAAACGGTCTGTCAGCACATCTGACAGCCCCTCCCAGAACTGACAGTGCCCCGACAGCCGCCGGAGCACCGCGATCTACTCAGATGCGTACTCAGTTTTTAACTGATTTTGTTTATGGAAATCAGTTAAAAATGTTTTTGAAGCACCTCCATGATATCCTTGAGCTTCTTGAAACTTTTGTGTGCTGGTTTGGCTGGTGTGATGCGGCTGCAAAACAAGTTATATCTTTTTGCTTCCATCATACTCAGTAACACAGCAACTTTCCTCTTATCCTCTACTTTATTAGCCAAACAATGTTGTTCCATTCGCTCTACATATGTCGTTCAATTCTCTGTGCCATTATCAAAAATGTCCATTTGTCCAACACCTCCCAACATTTTCTCCATGTCTTTATCAGTGGCCTTCACTCATCATTGGGTAGCTGTTTTAATCTTGTAGCCAATTTGTTATGTCCTTCCTTATGACATAACTATTTAGACACAATGAAACCTTCAGTGGAGCATGACTTATATTATTAGACATTTGCAGAAGAATACAGGAAGATCAATGCACACATACACCACACTTGGTGTTGTTCTATCTAAAACACAAAACAGTGCCACTGAACAATCTATTTCTATTGCTAAATCCATAGCAGGCGTGATGTTTTTCATGTGGCCAATAAGCTTGCATATGTATTTGGCACACCAGAATGCTGTTTAAAACAGCATTATAGAGTGTGGTAAGCTCTATTGCAGTAATTTGGAAGTGAGCTACTGATGCTAAGCAATCAGACAAAGAGAGTCCACAACAGCTCTTGTACAGAATAATGGCAGCTGTGTTGTTTTGTTTTTGAGTCACAAGTTAGAACTAATTTTGACTATGATGTAAAAATTGTCCAAGATACTTTTATCCATGCACTCTATCAAGGGTTGAACAAGAAAAATGATTATGTGAGACCTGACTTAAAACCCCCATTTCAAAGACATGCATATTAGTGATACTTCATATTAGAACAAAGCACCAAGTGTATGAGTGAACAAGCAGAAATACACAAAAGATTGGGTACTACTGTTGAGACTAAGACAGTGACAATTGCGACACTTGACAGTGGTCACAGGATTAACAACACCAAGGTTGGCAAAGAATAGCAAATTCAACAAGATGCTGTTAGAGAGAGAGTTAACGGCCCAGGTGTCCTCACTGACTAAGCATCTTGCCCAAATCACCCAACCACCTGACAACACTATACCTATTGACTTTAGCTCTCCAAAGCGCAGTTCACAAATACAAGTGGAAACCCGGGAAAGATGCAGATCCTGTGTACAGCAGAACAGAGTCACCTACTAACATTGCTTTGTGTGTGGCGAGACAGGACACAGGGCCATAGGCTGTCTACAGAACAGAGGATGTTGGGAAATGTGATCGAGGTCACTGACAAGGGGCAGCCAGCGTCAAGGACAGCTTGAGTGCCCCCAGTATCTAACAGTTATCCCAAAAAAGCAAAATCAAAGCCAACTGAATCATCACTAAGAAAAAGACTGGCACAATTCATTGGTAAGAGATCCATGGTTTCATGTGCTCCCAATTGATCCCCAATTCAAATGCTACTTGATTCAGGTGCCCAAGTGGCTATGTTGGGTAAAGCATGGCTGAAAAAGACATTACCTAATGTTCCCATTCAACCATTTGAATCCCTCCTATCAGACAAGCCACTCCATGTCATGGAGTTGCTGTGAGAGGCAGGCAGAGGATTCCAAAGTAGGAAGTAGGAAGTAAACTTACACTTTAGCTTTATTAGCAAGCATACATGAACATGAGCAGGGCTTATTGGAAGCCAGAAGCACAAAACACAAAACTCACTTGAAACTTGAATACATAAGGGTGCACAGCAAGGAAAATTCAATGACAAGGATGCAACAAAGAACAAGGGGAAACGCAGACAATATATACACAAGAGATAATGAGGGCAAGTGGAAACAGCTGAGGCAGATGCAGAGGATATCTAAACATATTACTAAACGGAAACCTAAACACAACACACAGGGAAACACCGGGAAATAAAGCCAAACACAAAACATGAGACAAGGTACTAAGACACAGGGAACACAAAGAGTTTCAAGCTATGCGGGAGTCTGGAAAGTTCAGCCAACAGAAGGTGGAAACACTCACTGAGGAAAAACTGATCCTCTGGGAGTCAGTGAAATCATTCACTGAAGGAATGACCTCAGAAGAAAATAAAAAGATTAAAGAAATAGTCATTGAGCACCAGCACCCACAGCATGAGGGAAAACCTTGTGTTTTCAGGCATCCTGTTGCAGGCAGGTGAAGGTCCGGAAACAATGGTGAAATCATTTTTTCAGACCCACCTGGAGCTCCCAGAGGACACTGTGAAGACCATCATCTTCCATTGTGTTCGCCACACCAGGTGGCTGTAGCTCAGGAGGTAGAGCAGGTCACCTACCTACCTTCGATTCCTGGCTGCTCCGGGCAGCATGCAAAAATTTCCTTGGGCAAGATACTGAACCCCAAGTTGCTCATTCACAAGGGGTCACTAGAGGAGAAGTTCCAGGTGTGTTGATTTGGTAGATTTTTTCCACTAAGTGTCTGGCTGACACAATGCCAAAGAGACTTGTCACTCCCCAGACATCAACCAGGGAATCTCTGCATTTTAGTGGAATATGTAAACCACTAGACTGTGGTTAAGCTAGCTTGCTTCGTTTACTGCTTGATTTTCTCTTTAAATGTCTTATAGTGATATGTTGGCCAAATGACAACATCTTCCCAAGACACATGGTCAGTAAAAAAAAAAAAAAGAAAGGAAAAATATATGCTAAACTTATTCATGTTGTTACTGTTCATAACTGATAAAATTTTATTTTTGATCACTTGACAGACCAAAAATTCAGGACGATTATGCAAATGAATGAATAAAGCTGTGCCATATGTATATATATATATATATATATATATATATACATATATATATATATATATATATATATATATATATATATATATATATATATATATATATATATATATATATATAAAATAATGATGATTGATATGAAAGGAGCTCACTCAGTTCACTTTGCTCTTGGTTTTTGATACAAATGGAAATGTTAGAATAAGTTATATCAAACTATTGAGAAATAACAGAACACTGTTAGTGTGGAATGTGACTTTACATTTATTAATGTGATTAGCTCTGAAGTAAATATTCATACATAGAACAATTACATCTAACAATAACTATTGTCATTTTTTTTAAATGGGCATACAAATTGTCAACTATTTAAGAAAAAAATGTAGTAAATGTTTCATTTAACCAGAAGACAAACTTTGCTATGTGCATTATTGTGTACAGTTTCAACTTATAATTGCAACATTAGCCATTTTCGAACCATTGCTATACTATGACTGATTTTTGTTCATTAAATATTTCTTGGTGTTCTTCTCAGGCTTAAACAATATGATAAAACACTTTGGAGCAAATATACACATTATTAGTCCAAAGCTAGAGGCGAGAATGGCAAATATCTCCACAACCACAGTGAATTTCCCAGGTGAGCTGACATAAGCTGGGATAAAGGTGATCCACACTGCACAGAATATCAGCATGCTGAAGGTGATGAGTTTAGCCTCGTTAAAATTATCAGGTAATTTCCGTGCTAAGACAGCTAAGACAAAGCAAAAGGAAGCAAGTAGCCCTATGTACACAAGCACAGCCCAAAAGCCAACAGGTGAGCCTAAAGCACATTCCAGTATGATTTTCTCCTTGTATGTGGTTAGATTTTTTATTGGGAAGGGAGGGCTAAGTGCCAACCAAATAGTACATATTAAAACTTGAATAAAGGTGAAAGACACAACAGTCATTCTTTGCTGTGGAGGACCAAACCATTTCATCACATTACTACCTGGAAGTGTAGCTTTGAAAGCCATTAAAACCACTATAGTTTTCCCAAGTACACAGGAGATACAGAGAACAAAGGTGATGCCAAATGCAGTGTGACGCAGCATGCAGGACCACTCAGATGGTGCTCCAATGAAAGTTAATGAACATAAGAAACACAGAGTCAGAGAGATGAGCAGCAGGAAGCTCAGCTCAGAGTTGTTTGCCCTGACAATTGGAGATGTCCTGTGATGAAAGAATACAGCTGCAGTCATAATGGCCAGACAGGCACCAAAAACTGAGAATGTAGCCAGGATGATTCCTAGGATGTCTTGAAAGGAAAGAAATTCTACAGGCTTAGGAACACAAGTGTCTCTCTTTGCATTAGGCCAGAATTCCTTGTGGCAGGGTAAACAATCAGCTGCGTCTGAAAACAAAACAAGAAGCTGCAGACTTGTAGAATAAAACTATTTTACATGATGGACAGAACATTTAATTTTACCTGTAGTATTACTGATCTCTCCCTCAGGACACTGTATACAATCATAGCAGCAGATGGGTTTTCCTTTCTGCAACACTCTATGCGTTCCTGGAGAACAACTGTCACTGCACACTGACACCGGCAGCTGTGAAAGACATAAAGCAAAAACAATAAATCTAAGAAGCTGCTTTGCAACATGTAATGATTCCACTGACCAAAGTTTAATTTGTCCTTTGACTAATTACTTGCATGCTACCCTCCATCCAGGTTATGTTTCTGGTAATCCTGAACTCTTGGCCCACTGGCAGTGATGCATCATACAGCCCAACAGTTACTATCTCAGTGATGCCACTTTCACTTTTCTGCCAGTTAACCAGCTCATAAACAGCCACAGGATCCCCATTAGCATTAAATGACACATCATATCCATTCTGGGTAAAACTGACTTTCTTCAACTGACTTAAAACCTGTAAATATTAATTAAGACAGAAAGGGAGGGAAGGGAAGTGAAAGAAAATGCATATGATATTTTGGTAACAGATATTAAGATTTGATTTCATCCAAGTTATGTTAGAGGTGATGAAAGACATTGGCATTAACATATTCTGACCTGTTTGGACTCTAACTTGGTTAGTTTGTCACACTTAGCTGTGGCATTTGTCCCCTGACACACTGCATTATGGATGGCGTGTGCTATTGCATACACAGCCTTGTACACCATGTTAGTAATTCTGAGCTGAGATGTGTCAGTGTACTCGCTTTGGAGATTCTTTATATGTTCAGTCCCATCACAGATTTTCTTTTCTGCAGCAGGAACTAAAAATACAAAAAGACAAGAAGTCTGAAAAGTTTTCAGGTGTGTTATGATTGGTTAATTCCAGCAAATTATGTTAGTAATGTGCCTCAAATTTGTAAAAGGGGGTAAAAGGGGAATGACACACACATATATATATATATATATATATACATATATATATATATATATATATATATATATATATATATATATATATATATATATATATATATATATATATATATATATATATATATATATATATATATAAATGGCATTAAAAAGTATAAAATCTGAATTAAGTCCCCTCAAATTAAAAAAGACTGAGAGAAAAAACAATGAAAATTCATCATATCAAGTGAGAATATTTTCAGATATGCACCTGTCTTCAATTCATATTTTATCATTATCAGTAGGCTGAAAAGGGGTCAGGTCATACATCAGCAGTGGACTTTGTAACACTACACAGTTAATGGGATATTTTAAAAGTTAAGCA
>JAMQGT020013462.1:0-30000 GCA_024447675.2 Pterophyllum scalare
TGTTATGTCCTGTTACTTGGTTCAGTTAGGTATTGCTGCTTCATATATGCAGTGTAGGGACCCTATCATATAATTACCTTCTCAAACACTTGATAGCTCTGTCAAAGAGATGCGAGTTCCAATAACAAGATGTCAATCAGCTGAGATTCACTTGGGAAGGAAACAGCCTCTGCCCAGGAGACCACCGGAGACAAGACTCCGCAGTATGTGATTGAGCAGGACATGGGCATATGGGTATGAGCTAAGTACTATGACAAAAAAATAAATAAATGTCTCACATAGACCAGAGTTGTCCCTGTGGGTGACATGGCATAAATCAAACCTCTCCAATCTGCAAGTATAATGGGGAAAGAGCAGCATGATGAGATCACTGTGTTAAGTTTTTTTCCACTGCAGCTGCAGCAGCTTTCCCAGAGCCTACCAATATGCAGGGTCCAAGGCCTCATATGTATGCCTCTATTATATGGTAGGCATGTGATCTATAGCTTTGTTACACCACGAACAGTAGGCTGCTGTATGAAACCAAGTTAACCAGCAGCAACAGCGGGACAGAATGGAAGACATTTGATTTTTATTTTATTTTATTTCATTTTTACATTCACTCATATTTTGAGGGCAGACAAGAAGTTTCTTTGATCTTTACCTCCAAAATGGCTGTGTTTTTATTTCGGTTTAAAACTCACATCACAAAGGCTTCTCCACACTGTTATTTTGTTTCACAGCCAGATGAAGTACGGCTGGGGAAAAAAAATGGCATAATGGGGCGGCAGCTTACCAAAGCACTGAGGGGTAAAGAAAAATAAACACGTCAGCTTTGGTAGGAGGATATAAAACAAACATCTAACAATTTCTTTAACATTTCATGAGCACCCCAAGGGAAGGAATAAGGAACTGGAAACTGAGAGGTAGTGTGAGCGCTGTGGATACTAACTAATGCTTATTATTGAATGAAAGCTCACTGTAGGTCAAGATTATCAAAACAAGGTAAGTAAAATGTATACATATAAAAGTCCTATAAATTGTTTCAGTAATCTCATTTCACATAATTTTAAAGCTATTGAGTCTGACTCAAAATATTTGGAAGATCACTTTAAAATCCCAAAGCTGAATTCATTAAACCTTTAATCTAGCCAGAAGGTAGATATGATACAACAACTCTGATAAGGCTATCAATGATTCACAGTTACTTTGGGTGGAGCACCACAAGGCCACTGATGCTCATTTTCAGTGCAGTTATGAAGGCCACTGAATGAGAAGCCAATTACAACACTGTTGAATGAGACAGTCACTCAGCTAAATGGCCTTCCCTTTGTCCACAGTCGGGAGCACATTCTAGGGTAATGGAACCAAGGTGAGAGGAGATAGAAGCAAAACACAATGCTCTTATTGTGACTAAAGCAAAACAGGCATCAGGGTTCACTGGCCACAAAAGGCCAAAGAGGATAACCTGTATCACCCAACAAATGCCACATACCGCTCCGTGCTGGAGTCAGAACGCATCGTGGCTGACAGTGATTGGAAGCGTCAAAAGGCTCAAAGGCAGCGACCTGAATCAACATCTCCTGCAGTCACCATTCCGCTGTGTGCACTCGCATCCTTCATAATCCTGCCAAGAGTTGCCATTGTAAGTGTCCTTTGAATGAGTCAGCGTCAATCCCCAGATTAGCCAAAGTCAGATGTGACAAGAAACCACAATCAGGGATTAAAACTATTCGAGTTCCTTGTTTACCAGCTGAAACTGGAATTTTTATTTGATTCAACAATACGCTTTCGGAAATACCAGTAATTTTAGTTTTGTTCAATTGTGCATGTGAGTTTGCACCTGCAAATTGTGTTCACAGCTCATTTATTTGCTTTTTAGGCTTCTAGCTGACACATGTGTGCGCGCGTGTGCATGCGCGTGGGTGTGTTAAATTTTGTTTTGCACATCTGCACAGTCAGTGTCTGGCTTCCCTTGATCCTATTTGTTTTAGGGTTTAAACTGATTTGGAGATTGCATGTTTTATTGTTCTATTAAAAGCATCAGGTAATTTTACCCTGTTCTGTAAAATGCTATTAATTTACTGAAATCTAATAGCTTGCAGCAGGAGACTTGATTTATTTTAAATCAATACTTTACCTTATGTAATCCCGTCAAGTCATGAGTACACACACACACACACACACACACACACACACACACACACGCACAGCATCTCAGCTTGTAAAATTAAGCTTGCAAGTATAAAAATCAACATAAATCCATTACATAACACGGGTATCTTAAAATGTACAAACACCATGAAATAAACCCAGCTTTCAACTGACAGATTACAACAAGGAAAGAAAACTAAGATCATAGTTTAATAACTGTCCTGCCTTGTTCCCTTCTCAAAGAGGAAAAAAAAAAACAGTTGTTGCAAAATAACCAAGATCAAATATGTACCACATTTTTGCAATGTGGTACATATTCAGTAAAAAAAATAAATAAAAATGAGATGTCAACTGTAATGCCAGCTAAATATTTCAGGGTAGTGACAGCTCATATGTGTTATCACTTACTGCTGCAGTATCCTGTTTCCTGACTAGCTGGCATGTAGTATAAACCACATGCCAGTGACTAAACCACGGCTGCTGCTCAAAAAGGCCTTCTCTCCCGTAGCAGGCAGTGACAGGCTAATTGGTGCTCAGCGGGGCCAGAACTGAATGCATCAGTGACGTCACTACAGGGGTCATGTGGAACTCTGTGGGGTGATCCCTCTCCCAGACCTGCACCCGCCTATATGTCTACCCCTTCTGCACCCCTTTCACCCATTCACCACCAACTACTCCTCACCTAACACAATGTCTCAATGACAAGTGAAGCACTCAGTGTGTCTATGACCTCAGTTATGACAAAGAATGTTACTGTTTCCCATTTAGAAGGCTCTCTGGGTGAATAGCTCTCCTTCCCCACTTCCCACAAAGCCTCCCAGAATTCCTTACTATGATAACCAGGCTGTCACTCAACCAATTAGGTGTCAGGCCTGTGGAGCGGCCTCTCTCCATGTCTTGTTTTTGAGGTATATGCCATGTTAGCACCCCCCCTTAAGCTGACAGTAAAACAATGGCCATCTTTGTTCGTCTCTCCACTTTTCATCAACAGGAGGCTGGGTGCCGGGGCATGAGCTGGGGGAGGTGAGAATTCTGAAACAAGTGCGGCCTCTCCTCATTCACGCCTGTGCCAGCGAGAGATATCTTTGGAGTGGCCCAAAGAAAGCAATGCTGTCTTTTGTGAAAGACAAAGACCAGCTGGATATCACCGCCTGTTTTCCCTCCCCTGACCACTGAAGTCTTCTGTTGACTTACAAGTGTTGTTTCATCTACTCAAGTCCCTCTTACAACTCCATCTCTCCACATATCATTCATTCATTTGTTTCTCTCTCCCGCCAAGATAACTCCTTTTATTAGAACTATTTGTATTCTGTCTTACTCTTCAGCAGGGATACAGCACACTGTTATCGGGTTTCATGCAAATAGCACATGGGCTTCAGACAAAATACTTTCAAACCAATGATGAAGGTAGATACTGGGTTGATGTATGCATTCTGATGTTGTTATAGAAAACATGCAAAAAAAAAAATTCCTTGAAACAATGAAAAACATCAGCTGGAGGAGAAGTGGGGATTACCATGGAGATGCAAAGTGACACTGAAACTTACCAAGAGCACTGATTAGTCTCTGGCTTTAGCTTTAGTGGACTGTCCAGTCAAATGGACATCTAAAGAAAAGTCAGTAAATTATATGAATTAGTTAATTATGAATTAAACTCAGTTTGTGGATTTTTGATGCTAGTTTACTGGTTTTCAATCATTAGCGAGGTGGCTTATACACCTTTTGACACCACCAACCTTAGGAAACTTTATTCTACTATGATTACTAGAAAAGAAGAGTGAAGATTGAATAGAAATGCTCCCCTGGGCTTCTTTATCATAATGCGTTAAATTATGGATGTACTGAGTACTTCATACTGTCCTTGTCATGCTCATGGACCACATGAAATTTTACAAAGGGCCACCATTGGGCTAGTTGTAGCACCACACACCATGCGCTCTGAAAATGTCTGGTACAATACACACATAACTAAGTATGAAAATATTTAGCTAGATGTGTGATTACAGAGGTTTACCAGTAACCTGCCCATTTATAAATGTACATTATTTATAAGTAAGTAGGCATGTTTGGCTGTTTTTGGTGTGGTGTGTTCATACCTGATATTATAAAATGATCCTCACAATAGCTACAGCAGTAGACGCCAGTATTTGTTGCCATAAACACTGGACAAAAGCATACACACATAAAAAGAAACACGAAATTGCCCGGCAACTCCTTTTGACAGACACACGCAATTAAATCCACTTAGAGAGATTCTGCTCCTGTTCGGGTAAAACAAGGTGCACGTAAAAATAAAAAGGACGACTTGCTCTGATAAGAATGAGAGAATAAGCCGCTATTCAGACATCCTAATTACACTTAGAAATGTGACAGTACTCGCTGTGCCTTTTAGTGTCAAGTCCTCAAATGAAAGGAAAACACAGAAAGAGTTAAGGAATTGGATTTATTTATGTAAGCACAAACAAAAGGCAGGATGGGGGGAATAAAGCAAAATAATAAAAGGAAAAAAACGATAAAATATGTATATAAATAAGGCGTAGTACACACGTGTATTCATGCCTCTAAAATTTCCACTGTCACCAGCTATTTTTAGACTTGTAGTGAGCCCGGTCTTTACTGTCAACAAATGCTGCACTGGTAACAGAACTGCTCCCTCCATGTAAGCAGAGAATCTGCATTAATGTAAATCCCACCTTCCTTATCCCCTTCCCTGTTGCTCACTGCCAGTCATTCTAACTAGCCGCGTGTGCCCCGCGTGCCTCGACAAGCAAATAGGCCACTTCACCTGCACTGCTGCTGTAATTGAAAAAAAGATGAGCTTCTGCTCTGAGAACATTTCTCCTGGGCATGTCAGTCGAATTGGAAGGATCAACGATATGTTCAATGTATATGTTGCAGACAATTTACATAAAGCCCTTTTACTGACATGGCTTGGACCATAGCTGGGGTGACAGCATATACCTGAACCCCTCAGTGCAATTTACTTACAGCTATTGGCTCGGGGGCAAAGTAGACTCTGACATTTGGCAGGCTGAGCAATGTGATTAGTGTGGCTTGGTACCCTTATGAGACAAATCAAATATTTAAATTGTACTTGGCAAGGTCAAAGTAGAGTTTAAGCTCAAGGAGAAAAGTCATTGAACTGAACCACAAACGCCATCGTAGGTAATAATCATTTAAATGATCATTCAAATATTTTAGTGGGCTACTTATCATTTAGTAAGAAATTTGTGTGCATGTGAGCGTACAGTTTCTTGAAACCAAACATGAGAAGTGAAAATGGTCCCTCAGCTTCTTCGTCCTTTCTTTGACGAAAAGGCCATGGACGCCAAAGTAAAAAATGATTGCGTTCATTAGTCTGATTTATCATCTCAGGTTCCCATTTTACCTTGTAAAATATCACAATCTTTCTTTTGAGCTTGAAAAGAACAAAAAGGGCACTAATGGGTCTGATTTGCATGACAGACTTATTTGTGCAAATTCAGATCTTCATTTTTCACCACCTGCCCTCTTTTAAAGCTGCAGGGACCCAAAGTACATAATCTCTATGAATCTTTTTGAACTTTTATCTGCCAAAGCGATGTGTTAGTACGCTCTACAGCACAACAGCTGCTTTTTAGGAAGATCCAGGACGTACAGAGGCTAAAGGCACTTCATGTCAGACCCCAGCACAGGTCAATAGGCCACTCTGCTCCCCGATTTCTTGGGCTAATCCTTGCAGAACTCAAAACATCACAACTAGGAAGTCAGTTTTAGCCACAGTGTGTCTGTGAGCAGAAAGAGCCTGCTGCTGCAGGTTTGGTTAGGTGTGTCTTACCGCCACATACTTATAAAAAGCATGTGAATGCTTTTTTTTTTAAGAATACAAGGAAAAAATAGAGACAGGCTAGCAGTTGATCTAATCTAAACAAGACAAACACTGTGGACATAGGTGGACAACTTAATTAGCAAAAATAATCTCTTCAAAGTCAGGGCTGCAACAAACAATTATTGTCTTATCAATAAACCTGCATGGTATTTTCTGGAGTAATCATTTGGTCTATAAAGTATCCATCACAATTTCCCAGAGCCAAAGGTTTTAATAACCAAATTGCTTGTATTGCTGCGATTAGCTTCGTGCACTCAGGCAGGAGCAGCTCTGAGCTCAAGCTACACTAACTTTCCCCACATCTGTCACTCCATGAAATGCATTCAATGTCACCAGGAGTCGTAAAATCACCCTCGACGTCTGGACTGCCAAAATTAGCCAAGCCATCTGCTTGGGTGCAGTTATGTCCCTTTATGAACTTGACACATTTTGCCCAAAATTTAGCAACCAAATAATCTCAAATACATTTAGGGACCCACAAAAAGCTCACATCTTTCATCTATAAAACTTATATATTTACACCTGTGGGAGACTGCAGGTCTTGGATATGAATTCAAGTGTTCATAGAGAGATGAGGTAAGAAAGGCAGTATGTACTAGCAACATAGACCCCCTCCCACACACACACACACACACACACACACACACACACACACAGCAACCTATCACTGCCACAGTCGTCCGCCGCCCCTCAGAGTAAATAACCCAAGTGTCAGCCGCTGACCTGACAGAAAAACACCTTATTGATCCCTACAGCAGTTTTCCAGTGTGGCCATTTCACACACAGCAGCCGGTGGGAATTATGTTAAATGTACTGAAGGGAATACATACTGGAATAAGCTTTTGTATGTGTGTTTATGCTCAGGCAAAGAGGCTTATTGGGAAATCGGGAGATTAGATGGTCCTGCTGAGTCATTTATTCTCAGACTTTGGTGAAGCACACGGGAAGGAGGAAAAAATAAATAAATTTTTTAAAAAAATCGCTTTTTCACATATTCAGTTCCTCTGAATTGAAAATAAGGAAAGAGCATGGAGGGCTTACTGAGCCGTCTCGGGGAAACATATTCCTCTACCAAATAAAACACACAAACAAAAGCTGGCATTCATTCACCCTCTTGTTTTTCCATTCCATCTACTTAGCTGCAATCTACAAGAGACCCCTGAAGTGAGACTGTTGTAGAAAAAGAAGCTGAAGAACGAAAGGACCCGTCAGTCCTGTCAGTGTCCTCAGCCCCAGGGCACTCTTCAACACACCTCAAAGGAAAGTGTCATAAAATACAACGAAACACAACTACATGCTTCACCCGCTACGATTCGCTCACTTGAAACTGTACCCCTCCTTTTAAATCTTTTTTTCCCGTTAATATTCCCTACATTCAGGTGGTATAAACCATCAGCGCCAAAGTGAGAGGTGGGTCTGCCCATTATGGCTGTGCCATATATCGTCTGCAATAATATCGGTAGAAATGATGCAATATGAAAATGTCACATTGCGATATCACTGATATTAGCAACGCCATTTGTTTACATTCCCTAGTGTGTCCAACGACAAGAGCGGGCATGTTTGAGAGCAAGCGCTGCATGTCAGCCCCCAATGATGATTTCATACCTAAAAAGGGAGCTACTTCAGCAGCTGCTCACCTTGTTTCAATAGATTCATGCTTCAAATTAGAAAGTGTCTCATCAATGATAGCAGCTCATTGGAAAAGAAGAATGGAAAATGCCCTTTATTTACCTACTTGCAGCTTGCAGACAGCAACATCTATAAGTGTATCAATAAAATGGCTAGTATTTTTTTCCCTATATTGTCATATATATTTCTTGAAATAATAATTTTGATGCTATGTTACACCCCCACACCCCCCACACCCCACACTACTGCCCATAAATAAACTGTCAGTAAAACCCAGACTTTTATCCCCACCTTGAAATGTTTGAGAAAAGGTAGAAATGTGCACAACTTCATGCCATTTTAATGCCAGTGTACTCAAGGTGCTCATCGACATGCCTTGGATAACAGGGCAAACATAAGGGAGCAGAATGTTAGTGCACAGAGCCATATCATAAATAAATTCAATTGTTTTCCTTGTGTTGTCTAATAAAAACAGGCAGTCCGTCTTGCAGGATGGGAAGGGGTGACTACAAAGTGCTGAAAAGGCACTTTCTAAGAGCCGCTTTTCCGGACCTTTGAAGTGCCAATAACAGGCAGCAGAAAATTCTTTTGATTCCTGTTCTTTTTTGGTTTATGTGGAAGAGTGTGCAGTGACCTTTGACTGAGAATGTGCAGAAGTTGACAGTGAGAGAAGACAGACGTCAAAGTGATACTGAAAAGGTTGGTCTCTGTAGGGAAAAAGTAAGAAGGGGGGGGGAAATCCTGCACCATGTCTGCTGAGTCCACTTCCTGTTTCCTGCTTTAGACCCGAGAGGAAAAAAAAAAACCTCAGCCAGTGTTTCCAGACACTCAGCGAGTTTCACTGAAAAACTTTATCTGTTACTCAGCGGCAGTTTAAGGGCATCAGGACTCACTAAATGTCTCTATAGCTGAGGGAAATAAGTCAAAAACAACCATTAAAAATGAGCCCTGAGAACAGAAATACAGGAGTAGGCATTCTTGTATTACTGAAGAAGAGAGGGTGTTATTGAGCTTCATCACTGCGAGCATGACTGCAGAGATGAGGATCGACTGGGTGCTAGAGTACGCATAGAAAAATGATACACCCAATCCAAATGAGATATGATTCCATACAAAAACTGTAAAAAAGGCACAGTGCTCTGGCGGTTAAAAGCATTTAGAAGGTGACTGTTTATGAAAATGCATGTCAGGAGGTTGCAGGTAGCCCTGGGCACCAGCATATTAATATCAATGTTCGAATGTTAAGTGGATAAAAAAAAAAACGTGTTGACTCAGAACTGTTGGGAGTGGAAGGCACAAGAGAGGTTTGTGGCAAGAAGGCACTTGCCACAGAAATATGGTGAAAATGAAAGGGGAATTTATTTTTTTTTAAACATAATGAACCACAACTAAGTTGCAAAACAAAACAAAGACAACAAAAAGTTCATGGGCAGCTGCTTCATCCTTGTCTCGCACCTCAAGTTTGTCTGATTAATCTCTGTGTTGTTCATACAGTAATAGCCTCTGTCATCATTCCAGAGCCATCAATTTGCACCTGCCCACCAGCTGTAACTATTAAATTTCCCATGTCAACTCATCATCTGATCCAGTCTTCCAAACCCACCCAGCTGCTCCTCATTCCAAATATATAGCGCACATATAAAAGGACATGTATCAGTTACACTGCATTAGATTGTCAAGGTTACCTTAGTGTTTAGCCTGTTATTGTTGCCAGCACTGTTTTTAATGTTGAATTGATGCATTTACAGACTTCAGGCTTTTTTGCTTGGTATGGAAGTCTTTCCGTTGCCAACTAGGAGCCCAATTTTTGACATAGAAAAAGACTCGTTTTTGCAAACCTTCCATCTCCCAGTTCTACTGTTTCACTACTACTATTAAATATTTTTCCACTTTCAGCACTTTTAGCGTAACACTGATTTTGGAAACAGTTAAGTGCCTTTGCAAATTTATCTAGATTTATGAAGAATCCTGCAGGACTATTTGACCCTTTTCATTTTACGTTAATTACAGGCTACAATCACATGGACACAGTGGCACGACTCAGTAGAGGCGACATGTCTATATAGCTTCTGCGCTTAAGTGTGCAGGATTTTTGTTTAAGGATAAAGACTTTAAAGGTTCATGGCAACAACAACTCCTCAGTGTGGGCTTCTGCTTGGCTTTCATCCAGTATTGTTCAGTTTATATTTCAGTGTCCAATAGCGTGGGAGGCAAAGCGGTTATTAATCAGCAGCCAGCTTCCCCTATCTGGGTCGTTATGCAGCATCCTACGTGTTGGAACAGGATAAGAGTCGGAGGTTAAGTTTATGAGCCCGGGGTTGAGGATGTTACTGTATAGATCCTGCTCCCTGTTCTGGGCTGAAAGCTGGAGAGACAAAAATGCTGCAAGGGGCAACAAGTACAATGATGATGGTGCATTCAAATATGTGTTTGTGGTTTTCTTTTACTGATTTTTCCTTCATGTTTGTGTATGTCCATATATTTTTTGTTGTTGTTGTCGTTGTTGTTCTGGGATGTACTGTAAATGTAAATGTCCCTTGAGGCAGCTCATTCTGGAGTCGTATGACTGCTCAGGGTCAGAAATATGTAAAGTTTTTTCACCCTAAAGTTCATTTTATTTTGCCCTGTTTTTTTATGTTCTGCTGGCTCTACTCCAAGTGCACCGTCAATAGCACCATCAGCTGCTCTATTGGATGGGCTAAAAAGCCTTTGAACTCAGGCTCCAGAATTACTCAGAACTTCATTTAGGAGTTTGGCTTCCATAGATAATTTAATTTGATGCTCATGTGTAATAACCGTGCGTGAATATCAACTGATGTCTTGCAAGCCTCTGTTTCCTGCGTCCCTGTATTAGATAGGTAGGCAGGAGTGACAAGCTCCACCCAAATTGCATTCATATCACTGCATTCACAGACTAAATCAAGGCTAGTAATTAAATGACTACATCATGCCTGAGCTTGCTGCAACACACAACTGAGGGGCAAGCCTTTCCCTTCACAGAAACAGATCTGCCCTACCACTATCCCACTGTGTTACACATTTCTGATGGACACTGTATAATCACAGTATGAATCACTGTCATAATCAGTATTCCTTCTAACCTGCAGTGTCAGTAAAGTATTCTAACATGAGTACTGTTTGCCAGAAGATCCATCTGTTTCTCGGGGCAGGATGATGGCAGTCAGACAGACGTGAAAGAAACTCACTCGACAGGCACAGAAACACAACAGTACAATTTTTCCACTATAACATGGCAGATTGCGCAACAAGCAACAGAGTGAAATTTAGAAAGACGGATGGAGAGAGTATGGAAGAGAGAGACAAAGAGAAAGTGACGTGAAATTCACTTCAAATTGTGTGCAAGCAGAAGTGCAGCAGAACCAAAGGGCCGGAGGAGGAAATGGAAAAGGAGCCTTACAACTAGAAAGCTGAGACTCCCTTTAGTTCACACTTGCCATAAATTATTAATGCGAGCACAGAAGAAATGAGTGCAGCAAACAGGGAGGGGCAGATGAAGCGCCAAGTGCGAGTCCCCCAAGATAACCTCCAAAAATGGACTAGTCCCAAGTGGCTGGAAGTGACAGACTGCACAAATGCATTAACACTAGATATAAGACATAGAGCACAGCTTATCAAAAACAATGATTGCTTATGGGCACATGTGAAGCAAAAACACACTTCATATACACTTACTAGCTCACAGGGATTATTTGCACAATGCACTCAGGGGACTCTTTATTAGGTACCTTGCTAGTACTAGTACCAGGTTGGACCCCATTTTGCCTTCTCAACTGTCTTAATTCTTCAGGGCATAGATTAAACAATGCTGAAAACATTCATCAGAGACTTTGGGCCATATTGATATGGTAGCATCACACAGTAGCTGCAGATTTGTCAGCTGCACATCCACGATGACTCCCATCTCCCATCTCACCAAGTCCCAAAAGTGCTCTATTGGACTGAGCTCTGGAGACATTGGACGGCATTTGAGTACTCACTGTCATGTTCAAGAAATCAATTTGAGATGAAGTGAGATTTGTGACATGTTATCCTGCTGGAAGAAGCCATCAGAAGATGGGTACACTGTAATCATAAAGGGATGGATGTGGTCAGTAACAATATTCAGGCTTTGGCATTTAAATTATGCTGAGCTGGTACTAAGGGGTCCAAAGTATGCCTAGAAAATATCCCCCACAGGATTACAGCACCAGCAGCCTGAACCATTGCTACAAGGCAGGATTCATCCATGTTTTTACAGTTTATGGCAAATTCTGACACTACCATACAAATGTTGCAGCAGAAACAGACTCAACAGACCAGGCAACATTTTTCCAATCTGTTGCTATCCAGTATTGAAGAGCCTGTTAAAATCGTAGCCTTAGCTGTTCTTAGCTGACAAGAGCAGAACCCGACGTGGTCTTCTGCTTCAAGGTTCGACGTGTTGTGTGTTCAGAGATGTTCTTCTGCATATATTGGTTGTAGAAAGTGGTTATTTGAGTTATTGTTGCGTTCTCATCAGCTTGAAGTAGTCTGGCCAAATCTCTCTGACCTCAACAAGGCATTTCCACCCAGAGAAGTCCCTCTCACTAGATATTTTCCCTTTTTTTCGATAATTCTCTGTAAACCCTAGAGATAGGTATGTGGGAAAATCCCAGTACATCAGCAGTTTCTGAAATACTCAGACAACCATGCCACATTCAAAGTAATTTAAGTCACCTCTCTTCCCCATTCTGACGCTCAGTTTGAACTTCAGCAGGTCATCTCGACCATGTCTGCCTAAATGCATTGCGTAGCTACCACATGGCTGATAAGAAATTTGCATTAACAAGCAGTAGAACATACCTAATAAAGTGGCTGTGAGTGGATGCTGAACTCATTATTTGAGCTTTTATTTACCAAATGATTGATTTCAAAACAAAATCAGTCAGATTAATCAGCCCGTGATTTTGCTCCCACCTTGCAGCAGGTTTGGGTTTATACTGGGCTTACAGAAATTTCAGTCGTCCCCTCTAGATGCAAGGCTGGAAAGCAACATCAATCCTTTAATATGTGTGGATGTATTACAGATGCCAGACTGGTATGCCATGGGGGAGAGGGGGGGCAGTATGAAATGATGCTAAACCTTGGAAGAAACACTTCAGCATTAATATGAATAGTGCTTTTTGTCACTGTGACAGCTCCACCACTGTCAGCTTGGTCTGCCTGTGGCAGCCTGTGCCAAACATGAGCCCTTTGTTTAAGTTTGGGCTTTTCTGCTCTGTTAGCTCCTTTAGCTCTGTTAGCATTGCACATTCCCCCATGTGTCAACTTCCCTGCAAAAATGAGTCTGTTCGCCCTCGGCCAACAGTCCCCTACATGTGGAACTGCACTGCTGTTACAGGCTCTGTTTCATAGTAAGAACACAAGTAACCAAATCTTGGCCAGCTGCTGAAAGGAACCCAAAACACACATGATTTGGCATTCTGCAAGTTGCTCTTCTCATGCTGCACAAATTCATAATAATCATATAAATCTAACATTTCAAGTCCAATGTTTTTCACCTCAGTGCTACTCATTAGATGCCCAATGCTAAACATTGCAGTCAAAATGTCAAATTAAAGCACATTTTTGAACACACCAGCTGCCACGGCACTATGACAGAAAAATTCAGAAATGGCGATTTCTTCTGCTGACGTTTATTTTAACTAATTAAAATTAAACTAATTAAGTAATAGCTATTCGCTTTCTCACCGTTTTCAATTATACATCAAGGTAATATGATTATTACATTATAGGTCACATAAGATATGAAACTTTAATTTACAGCAGTGATTAAAACACTTTTGTCAAGTGTCAAATTACAATGTAGATAACAAAAAATAATAATTGGACCCTCGTGTCACTCAGAGCCCCCCAAAAAACAGGCAGTATGCTTTTTTTAATTAAGTTGCCATGGAAATGGAATTTTTTTTTTTTGTAGGATATGCTATTTTTTCTGTCACACCTCTTGAGCACATTGCCTTGAATAGCCATCTGTAACCTAGATTTCATGCATACTTTGCTCCCGCAGCAAAAATCTCTCCAAACATCCGATTCCATTACAGCAAGATGGTCCAACTCTAACAACCTGAGTACCAAGCAGACTGCTGACTGGTGAGCTCGATGTCTGCTTACATTACAACACCTTTCAGCTGAATGTATAAAATATTTAATTTTTTTTTTAAAAAAAGGATTTTCAGGTGGTTGTATGGCTAACAGCTTAAGGTGATATAATTAGGAATAACATGTTTTATTCCTAACAAGCAACAATATTGATAAAACTAAAGCAGCAGCCAAAAAAGCTGCCTCAAGGCACACTGATAGACTGTTTCCACCAACAGCATTTAAGGAAGTAGCCATAATGAGCAGATTACACTAAATCTACACGCATTTCTCTTCTTCCCTTCTCCCTTTGAAGCACTATTTCAAAAAGAAAAAGAAAAAAAAAAGGTGGTGGAGGCAGAGATCCTGAATAATCTGACTAAACCGGAGATTAATTTCATATTATATGCATGTTCAAATATCTTCGGGACCTTTTTGCCTCTCTGAAGGTCGAACAGGCTATTTTCTGACTGTATACGCTTGCCCCAAATGTTAAGTAGAATCTAACAGCTCTCTACCTTTTATGGCCCAAATTGTTCTGTAGACTAAAATAATATACTTACTGTATGCTTATATCAAAGAATATACAAAATAAGCAGAAGCTAGAACAGATGCTGTGATCAGATTTAATTCACTCCAGTCAGCATACAGTCACCTCTTATAAAGACTCAGTGGGCCTCAGAGGTCCTCCAGCAAACTGTGTTTAAAGCACCACACACACACACACACACACACACACACAGTGTATAAACCCACGCACAGCCATACACACAATTGCTGCCGTCTTGTCCCGGCCTCCTGCTGCTGATTCTGCTAGGCTTGGCTCTTCAGCTAATGTCCACTGCAGAATTAATTGCAAGCATCCATCTCATTTTACTTGGAAAACACAATAGCGATGTTACCGTAAGCCTCCCACACACTCACACACATGCATTTTGTGCTCTGTACCCCCTGGAGACGGGTCTGTTTTTCATTCCCAAAACTTTTTCCATTAGACTCAGTCCTCTGCTGAGAGCCTGGAGTTTGGGAAGAAAGCAAGCACACAGATGCTTTACATTTCATCTACAGGCTGAATGCAGTGCACTGACAAGTGTTATAATAACTTCCAGGTATAGTACAATAATTTGAAACATCTGTGATTCCTTAAAGCTGATCTCAGAGTGGGAGAAAACTAAACCTAAAAAAAACGAAAAACTCAACTTTTTCGGAATATACGAGGAAAGTCTGAAAGACTTCCATCCACCACAGTTCACAGCTTGGAACGTTGATCTGCTGTATTTGCCATACCTGTGTACTCAAGTCTCCCTTTCTGAGGTTATGAGCAACATTACCCGTGTGCTCACATTTACTCATATGGTGGTGACTTATCTGACAAAACTGTCATCTTGTTTAGCGTTCCTGATCATCCCACTGCTCACGTTTCTTACCCCATGAAAAAAAATTTTCAAATTGGTATGTACACTGGTCAGCATTATATTCATTATAATGCAACGTTCAGCTGGGAAACACCCACCTAAACATCACTGCAGACTAAGCAACCCCTCCCCCAAAGACAACAGCTTACCCCAGCAAGACAATGCACCTAACCACACCACAAAAACAGCTTAGGAATGGCTCAAGAAGCACAAGAGCCCAAGGCGTTTACTAGGCTTTGACTTTGGTCTCGAAACACCCTTCCCCAGATTCCAATCCGACTGAACATCTGTAAGATGTACATAAGCCTGACCCACTAAGCGAACGTCCCACAACCCACAGAACATGAGAGCCACCTTCAGCACCCAGAGGCCACAGGACAACCCCAGACATCCCGAGTCCATGACTTGTCTGGTGTGAACTAAGAGGGTATATACACAAGGGGGTATTACAGGCTGTTCTACAAAAATAATATTTGTAATGCTAAACTGAATAGCAGATTGGCTGAAATTTGGTTTATAGTTTCAAGATTGTTGCACTGGTGACCACATCAAACAGTAATGTCAGAGCGTGCTGACCATGCATGTGTACTTTTGTCACTGCAACTAGGTTTTAAAAAAAAAAATATTGGAGGAAAGCAAAATACAATTTACTCAGAACATTAAAAGTGTGCTTATTTGAACAAAGGGAATATCTGTGGCTACTTTTCAAATAGCAAATAATTAACACAAGTGGGAAAAGCTGCATTTATATTCTGACATGCTTTGTGCTACTTTTAAAACAGTATTGAGCTCAAGCCTCAAGTGCATTCAGTTTTTTTCTTTTTATATTAGATAGTTTACATGCATCCAAGCAGCACCGCACTCTCTCCCCCTCTCTGTGATTTTTTTTATTTTACTTCAGCAAATACAAGCGTCATTCCAGTCTGAAGGTTTGTGAAGTCTCATACTAATTAATCTCCATAGTATGGTGCCAATATCAATTGATAGTTAAAGAAACCAGACCTTTCTGATTTTCTTGTGACCAAACAAAAATACACTGAGTTGTTGCTAAGGCACAAGCCTGTGTTCAGCTTGAGAACTCATGAGGTTTGGGCACACTTCCAATCTTGAGTCCGGGCTGACTGGGAATACAAATTTTGCTGTTAAAACTCAGTTTATTTTTATGCCAATCTAAAAAGTGAATTTTATTAACATTTCACAGCTTAGACATACTACACTTTGTCATAATTAAGGTTATTTTATCAAATCTGTGTGCTTAGCATTATATTGTTGAAAATTGCTGCTGTGTCATTACCATGTGAACCATCATTTTTTCAAATGCAGGTTGAATTGGAGTAAATTAAAAGTGGCATGATCTCAGTCTCCAACACATTTCTTCCCTTGTAGGTAGAAGACACAGTCTTTAACTCGGTCACCCAGAGATGTCATTATAACAGTCATTTCCATTTCCATCTTTATTCCATTGTGTGTCTGGAAGACCACGACAGATGAGATAATGAGAGCGTGGATGAGCAGGCTCACATCTTCTGGGGGAGGTTTAGTTAGCGGCAGGTTTCCACTCTAACGGTGGGCCAGATTAACTAAGATGGATCACTGTTTGAGTACTGTTAGCGCATAAAGTCTAAAGTCTAATTAGATCATCTGCATGACTCTGAAGCACTGCAGCACAAGCTTAAGGGACTAAGGTGAAAACTGACTTGCCTCACAACAGGCACAGATTATGCTACTATGCATTGAATTATTGGCTTACTGACAGATTCTGTGCAGAGATGCAAATAATTTTTTTTTGGGGGGGGGGTATGTATAAACTATTTAGCTTATCTTAAAAATCTGAAAAAGGCCTATCAAATCTTCTGAGGCTCACATTTGGGAGTGTCTGGCAGTGTGCCAGTTAGCCTCGCAAGCTGGACAGACGCCATGCAATTTTTATCAATCTCGTACAATGTTTTGACTGGGTCAGAACGCACAGCTTCTCTGCTCAGAGATATCTGTGTCCTGGGTGTTGATAAAAGAAATGAGTTACTTTGCATGACTACAAAGCTAAAACTGCACTTCTGGCTTAAGTGGTTAATTTAAATGGATTATGGATATGTGGGACATTTACTAATGGACATTTTTATTTGACTTTATTTTATATTTGTCCATTTACAGGTCAGCAGTTCTTTTCTGCTGTAGCTTTTTCCCCTCTGAAGACGGATTGTTTTAAATGTTACTTATCTTATCTTAGTATTACTGTAAGACTTAAGATTATACCATTTAATTTCATTTTCTTAAATATGGAGAAGCAAAAAGTAAGAAAAAATGGAATCTCCGACATCTACAGTGGAAGGACAGGCTCTCTCTATGCTGTGGGACACATTTGTGGAGACTGTTTGGGTCCCCTTAGAATAATGGGTTGCTCCATGTCAATACAAAGTTGCTGTAGGTGATTATTTTTATCCCATGATGAAACATTTCTGTTACGAGCCCTCGTGGTCCTCACCAGTTCTCATTTTAACAGATCACATATGATGTGTCAGATCAAAACCAGTACGTTAGACCGTGCCCCCCACCGTGATCATTAAAATACCAAGGAGACTTCAAGAATCAATGCCAGTGAGCAGTGAAGCTGTTTTATAGCCATATAGAATGAAACTTTGTTAGTTTTTTGACAACAGTGTTGCTGCTGCTGCTGTTGTTGTTGATGCCTGCCCCCTCCCCCTCCAGAAGCTTGACACCCCGACCAATTTGTTTTTCACAAGTTCAGCAGCAGTTCAGCACAATGCCCGGTATCCTCGAGCTGTCACAGTTGATTAACTGAAACAACACATCTGGAGTTCCGCATAAAAAAAATTAAAAAAAAGAAAAGAAAAGAAAAAATGTCAACCACATTCACTTCTGAAACTGGACAGGGAGTTACACCCATTTCCTGTTGTTGAAGCACTTTGCATCATCACCCATCTCTCTCTGAGTGAGGAAACAAAAGTTCTGACTTTCCTTCCTCGGGGGTAAAAAAAAAAATCCCAACATTAAAAATCTCTGATAATGCCTCACAAATGGCTTTTGATTTTAAATTCAAGCAGACAACAGATTAAGTTGCAACATCACCAGAGGGAAAGGGGGGGGGTCAGTATGTTAAATGTTTAGAAAGATTATATTCCAAGTGTATATTTATTCAACACTTAAATGTAATGAGTTTTTTCATTTTTCATCATCATTTTTTTTCTTTTTGACAGAAGGGTTTCAGCTGTACTTTTTAAGTAAACGATTTCTGTCAATAGCAATTTTAAAAAAGCTCATAAATGTTCACTCGTCGTGGCAGCGGCTTTCCAGAACAGGACGATTTTAGGTGATATTTCTGAGGATTGACAATTCAATTTCAACTGGCGTGGTCAAGGTAAATATCTAAGAGCTTTAGAGACTTTATTTATTCTAAAAAATGCACATGAGCACATCTCTCCACACCTATCTGTGCAAGTTATCTGATTAAAAAAAACACAAAACAAACCTTTGTCCTACACTTCTCATTCAACTAATGATCAACAGACTGGTGGTGCTCACACCCACAGTCATTAGCAGACTATCACATTTGTTTGCTTTTTAACTGCCTTTCCACAGACTTGTGGATGAATGAAAATTGCAATTATCTTGCAAGCCTATCATCCAACCCTGATAGAAAGGAAAGAAATCTATATGGGTCCCTAATGAGCACTGAACACCATTGCTGTCATTCGATTAGGGGCTTAATTGTGATAATAATGAACAAATACACCCAGCTCTGGCTAAAACGGTCTTGTAAGCATTCAGCTAATTAATGGCAATTTGCCCACTGATGCCAATGAAGAGGAAAATCGCTAGGGAGACACATTTTCCCTTCAACCCAAAGAAATCTCGACAGCGCTGTGTTGACCATGAAAATGCAACTGTAAGTTTTCCACAGTAGCCTATTGTCCTCGCTCTGGCAGAAAATGTGATCCTCACCAACAAAAGTTGATGCCTTCTGGGGATCTGGCTAAATTGTAGGTCAAATGCTTGACAGCATTATTCAGCCATCTTGAAAGTAGGCTGAAACCATGTCACAACATGATAACAACAATGCAGACAGGCCAATCTGCAGCGACAGTAGCTGGGTAGCCCACACCGACTTTCTGGTGATGCAGAGAAGGGGATAGTTGGCAAAGCCGTGGCAGTAAACACGCCCGAGGACACCACATAGCTGAGATGCAGGGAGGATGAAAGGGAAAGGAGGAGGAGGTAACAGAGACACACTCAGTAGCAGTGCTTTCTGAAAATCACAAGTACACAGAAGACAAAGAGTGACAAGATAAAGACGACACATGAGAGTAAGCCAGGTCCTCAAGCCCACTCTAATGTCTTTACCCTGAGAACACAGCCGTGCATGTTGTTTCTGACCAATTAGGCAGGCATAAAGGCAAGGGGCTGGAACTCAGCTGGGGGCTCAGAGTCTGCTGGTTACATCTAGGCCACTCTTCCCCACTCCTTCTTTCCCGTTTGTTGAATCAGCCTGAGCAGCAAGGCCAAAGCAGGAACGTCAGGGATTAGAAGTGGTGGGGGCAATTTCATTTGGCACCTAGCAAGGGACATCAAGCAGAGTCTGCAGCAAACAAGGCCAAGGCCTGGACCCTTCATCTTTCCAATTTTCTTCATCTGTGCAGCACCACACACACACACATAGACACACACACACACACACACACACACACACACACACACACACACAACTCAACGAAGGCTGAAAGCATGTATACCACAAAGAGATTTCTGCCCCAAGGGAGAGTTTTAAAAGAAGATGGCCATCACATATATTTACAGAAATAGCAACAATCACAAGGGCTGCTTCTCTCACACTTTGTTTTTATTATGGAGCTAATAATGTCCACCAGAGCAGTCAAAGAGTGTAGAGAATGGTTTTAAAGCATGATTATGAGCCCTTATTCATTTATGTCTGAAAGTGATGCTGAAACCTAAGTAGTAGAATGGAGAACTATGATGATCATGATATACAACCTCTGTATGTAGAACCTGGGTAGTTTTTGGCCTTATCAAAAAGCCGCTGCCCTAGAAGGAAAACACTATGGAACCTGAGAGGCATCCAGTCAGTATACAAAACTAAAAAAATAAAGAAATGTGCATTTCTGCTGTAATCACAGGCCATTCAGAAGCCAGGATTAAGATACACACACACACAACACTATGACCTGATTATGTCAAGCAACACCGTGAACTCAATAATAAACCGAGCTTCCATGGAACTTATTGCAACATCACTGCAATGGAAGGGGTAATGGTTTGAAAAGGTTTGGGGCTGTGTAACAAAATCTGAGCAAAGTGGGAATCTTCTTATAAGAAGGACACACAACTGCTGACAAGAGCACGAGTACAGATTCCAAGCACTTCCATGGCAACTGATGCAATACCTGTAGGCTACATCGACAACAGGACCTTGTTCAGCAAACAGGTGGATAAAATGTAAGGTTGGGCAAACATCAAAGAGCAGGAGCAAACATACAGGAGGTTTTTTTTGGGGGGGGCTGAATTTTCATTCTGTGACAAGTGAAAACATCTGCAAACTGTTGACTAGGCCACGTAACCCTTAAAGTCTAATAGCTGTGTGTGTTGTGCACTGTACAATGTTCCTCAGCTGAAGTCACACAGAATGTAGTAGAAAAAAAACAAAATACTACACAAACTGCACCATTCTAAAATTCTGGGTGAAAATGAAGACCTTTCTGGCCTTTTGAGAGAGGGGCACTTCGAGGCATCTCCCCCCCCCCGCCCCCTTGTCATAACAATCTTCCACTTCCTGTTCTAATCTAAATCAGCACACACTCACAGACATGAAAAAGCACACACAAAAATATACAAATATACTTGTACAAAGCAGCTTATCTGCATATCCTAACTATCTACAAAGAGTTGTGTATGAATGCCCTGCACAAGAGATATGTACATACACAAAAACACACGCACACAGAAGTACACACCTCTTGAAAAGCATGCCTCAACAGAGAAACTTTCCCTGAAGCTAGTGCCCTCACTACAAAGGGAATCCAAGAAGAAAACTGCCATGAATGCAAACGGATATAAGCTAACATCTCCTCCTTTTTACTCACATCCTTCCTTTTCCTCTCTCCATTTCACCTGATCACTTATTTCCTGCAGTGCCTGCCTGGGGAAAGACCTGGTACTGTGTAGCTTGAATCAGCGTTTGTCACCCAGAGAAAAATAAGCAACTCCGCTGGCTCAGATGGGCTTTTTTCCCCTGACATTTCTCCGTCTTACTGTTACCTTGCAGAGCACACATTTCCTAGACAAAGATGGGTTGACCTTTAAGGTCATTAGCTGGGGATTTGATGCCTAACTGTCCAAAATTGTTTTAAATTGTGTCCCTGCAGGCAAGGGGTTATTTGACCAGCGAGTAGTGATGGGTCGGTGCGCGAACGATCCAGCTGTAAGAGGCGGCTCATTGAAGCGAACTACGGGAGTGTGTTTCTCTTTTTCCTTTCCTTTCATTCTTTTTTTTTTTTGTGGAAGCCACACATGATTAAGATGAGTGGCAGCATCTGTGCATCTACACTGAGCAGGAGGGGGGCACGCACACAGTTGAGTACACAAACACCAGAGAGGGAGCGGTTCCTGCAAAGTTTGCTCGGAGACAGGAAAGAGCTAGAATAAGTTGTGTTTTACATAGAGGCTACATGCTGGAACGGTGAGAAAAATGAGTGACAGAAAACATAGTAAAATTTGGACACATTTTAATGTGATAGACAGGCAGAGTGTAGACTGCAAAGTTAAAATTTCATATCGAGTAGACTTCACAAACATCCTGCACAGGCATATACGAACTGTTCATCCATCAGTGCAAGTAGAAGAACAAAACAGGGCAGGTCATATCAGGTATGGAGAACTGTGCGATCAACCCCTCAAAGGCCCTTGGTTTTTCTGAGTGCCAGTCTTTTGTTTTATAATTTGTATTTGGAGCACTCTATTCTATGTTGAGTATATAAAGAAACATTTGATATAATGTATGCTTTTACGTTAGCAATTCAATTTACACTTTTTTTTTAAAGTAAAGTCTGAGGAGCCACTTGGGAGCCGAAAGAGCCTGGCTCCTCTTTGGGAGGCCGAGCCTAAAGAGCCGGCTCTCTGAAAAGCGCCGGAATTCCCATCACTACCAGCGAGGCTACAGAAACAAAGCGATGGCAATAAAAAACAAACCTGTCATCATCATGTCTGCATTTAATTTAGATGCAGAAGCTGCAGAACAGCAGCAAACAGGATATTTTCTCCTCTGGACAACAAGCATCGCATTAAAAGGGTATCCTGAGGAGTATTTAACCATTGGTAGCAACACTCAGCAAAAACCCAACAGCGAGGAACCCATTTTGCTTGTGTACGATGCACAAGGACGGCAAAATGTACAGCCCTGCCAAACAAAGGCAGGAAAACAGCGTTAATGTTTGTGAAGGATTAAAACACCCAATACCCATTTCAAATGTTTAGTGTAAAGTGGCTGTGCTGAGAGAAAACTCCACAGGGAGCCTTAGGGTGTAGGTCATGCATGGATAAGATCAACCGGTATTATGCAAAACTCAGTATTTGCTTAGTCAAATCTGCATAAAAAGCATTATAAAGTGATATGTGTTGGTCTGTTACATTCAACTAGTATTTATTTGCATTTTATTTGCACCTTAAATATTTAATGTTCATCTACAAACACTCAGCAAACGTTATCTCACCATTATAGATTTGAGTTTGCTGTTTTTCAAGTCATGATGCAGCTTTTTATACACAAGGTCACATCGCAAGATATTTGCCTTAGTTAATTTAACACTACCAATATATTCTCAGTTTACTTCCTTGTCACTGGCAACTTTACAACAATCATCTATATAACAGGAGGAGGCTATCACTATAGCAAGCAGCGAGCTGGAAAACGACAAGCCCATCAGGACAATGAGTCACAACCACATTCACTGCTTTAAGTGGGCAAAATGTGAGGTGCCTCGATAGACAAGTGGGTAGAAGACAGGCCCAATGCAAATTCAGATTCCCTAGTTTGATTCACAACCAGATGGGCCATTGGTGAATCTCATTCCCCTGCTGTCTTCCCACAAATGTTGCGTCTTTCACCAGTATCTGTCTAATTAAAAAACGCAAATGTCCCAAAACTCTTAAAACAGGAAGTGAAAGTATTTTGAGTACTAAGCAATCTCAGAATCTATTGGCTTGTCTGTTAATTTGGCCTCTGGGGCTGATTTTTCACACAGGTCCCTATGTAGCCAAAGATCCAGGCCAAGACTTCCTGACTTGTTTACCGGTGCTGGTTAATTGAATTTTTAAAAAAAAAGTTACCAGTCAATTGAACTCAGAATACAGATGAAAATAATAAAGCTTCCAAGCACCAAAAATCATGTGCTGTGCCTACAGATTCTGCATATTCTGCTTATGGAGATTAGGTAAGTAATGGATCTCTGTACTTGCCAGGCATTGGTGTTGTCTCACTATGTTAACCTGTGAAATTACCCAGGTATTATAATTTCTGAAAGTAGCCCAAGATAAAAATTCAAATTTAGCACAAACACAAGTTTCAGAACCTAGATGAAAGGGTCAATTACTTCTTGTGTGGCAAAGAAGGCCGGCATCAGTGCTCAGCAGCATTGGCAGGTTTATAATATCTGCTTCAGCTGCCACTGACTTGCACAATATATCAATATCCAGCGGGCCCAGCGGCTCTCTCCCCACATAAACAGACCAAAGACAACGATGGGCTCACATTCCAAACACCAGGCACTGACATTTGCACAGCATCCGCAGAGGAGAAGAAAAGCACAAATGTTCCAGCTCTGTGGGAACACTAGCAGAGTGTAAGCCTTTTCTTAAGACTTTGTTCGTCTTCCGTTTCTTTCTCTCTCTCAGCAGGCAGCCATTTTCCTGGCTCAGACTGGAGGTTGTTTGGCACACCTGATTCAGAGCAGAAGACAGCAGGGGAATGAGGGGCGGAGGGAGGTCACGGTGCTCGGAGCCGGCCAGGAGGCGCCAGCTTAACGGCAGCATTTTATTCAGACAGTCACCCAGCTCACCGGTCATTACGGCTATAAGGGGATTTCAGGTCCAGCTACAAGCTCACCTATTTGTGAGGCTTTGTGTCGGTTTTGTGTGTGTGTGTATGTGTGTAACAGTGATTCAGTTGGAAAAACAGTCTAATTTATTTTTTCCAGAATAATGCTCTAAAGAGGACTGACTCTTAAAATTGACTTGAGAACAAATAAATCAACATTGTATCTGAAAGTATGGCATAGAGGAGCTGGATATCATATGAATGGGTGAGTTTGTGCAAAACTTTGACTGGTACTGTATTCCAGCTGATTTCAGCCTTGTACCTAATCCCCTTTCAGTTCAGTTTTAGATGACATCTTTTGGTTCCCCCTTTTTTTTTTTGAAAGGTAAAAAACTGACAGTGCCTTGGGAATTTTTAATGTCTTCTGGTAAATTCTGCTAAAAATAAAGCCATTTTCCCTGCAACCGTTTACTCATCTGGAAGTTGAAGCAAGCAGATGAGGTTCGTGATGCTGCCGTTAGTCTGCCAGTGAGGTGAACAAACAAGCCGATGGTGGTTTACCCAAACTCTGTCATCACCACTGTGTACTTTTTCTTGCAGTTTTGCTCACTTTGTACTTTAAAAACTGCTCCTTAAACCTCAGTTCATTTGTTTTTGTTGAAATGCAAAAAAAGGGGGTTTCCAGTTCTCGAGGATACAGATTGTTATTGTGAATTGCATGCACCCACAGCCAGCTGACCAATAAATAGACTTGTTTCACAACAGAACAGATGTACCTCATTTGATTATTGTGATGCAGGTGGGCTTGGACCTGGATGAATAAACACAGTGACAACAAAACTGAAACTGTCAAACTCCTCATTTATCCCCAAGCTCTTGACGAACTAGTGCGCACGCACACGCCACCACCACAACAACAACAAAGAAGCCTTGAACACTTGTATCGCTCCACTAGAGGAGGCTCTGCCACAAGAGGCTGCCCTGGCTCTGTCCTCTCACTGCAGTACTCAAAGCTGTCAACTCAGTCTCCTCCATTGACGTGCATCTAATGTTAGAGGCCACATCACTTTCCACTTTATACAAGCAAAGGGCTTCATTTGACAGCACCACCATATCTCTGTCAAACATTCAGGTGGCATAGGAGCGAGCACATCATAGGCTTTACAGAGAGACTGCCTCTTAATGCAAACTTTGCTTCTTTTTTTTTTAATGTATGTTATGTCACTGAGACGACGACCATGCAAGAGAGATATGGAGGCTTCAGTGTGTGAATGTGCCTCAGCCCTCAGAGCTACAAAGCTCCCATCTCTCCCTGACATCCTTTTTGCTCCGGAGTTGTGTTTGCTTGGCTGTGCTCCTTCTGTGCTCTGCATCCAGTATTTTATTACCGCACTCCAAGTTCTAACCTTACTGAATGTAAAGGACATCAGGAACAAAATGTGCATGCAGAAAAGGAAACCCTCCTGGTGCTCCAGGCACACATTCTTGTGGTGTGATCTCTGCTATCCAACTTCTTATGCTAGAGCCAATGAGGCAAGAGTAGCGCCATGCAGACGACTCAGCGAGCCATAAAGTCACAGAATTACAAATAGGAGGCTATATGAAAAATAACCCTTATCTTTATCCTGCTGAGGACTTCTGGTGGAGGGTGAACTTTTTGCAGGGGGTTTCTGGAATGTTTACAGAACTTTGGCAGTAAATCCTGAGGTCCTGATCTCGCAGTGGGCTGCCTTTAAACATTTGTAATGTGTGATCAGGCAGCCATTGTCCCTTGTTTCACCCTCTCTTGGCAGTGGATGCATACACACAGTGGAAGAAGGTGGGGAGTCTGCTTTCTAGTTGTTGGCATTTGAGAAAAATGATGCCCATTCACAGTTTGGGCATTGAGGAACTCAGTGGGCTGGACCAGTCTTTTTGGGAGTTTTGGGAGGGGGATACCGTCGCTCTGCATTGCATTACAGTGAAAAAAGGGCATTTTGCAGGGATGTAGATCACAATGTGAGTTTAGACAACTGGCAACAAAAAAAGTATTCTTTATGACAGATCCACCTTTACAGAACTGCACATCAGAAGTTAAAAAAAAAGAGAGAGAGCACCAAAACATGTCAGTTTTATTGTTACGGTTGCTTTTTGATTTTGCATCGGTGAACCTGGACAAAGCACAGGTTTGCAATGTGTCAGCCTGTGTTGGCAGTGTGGATACAAGCCTCCAGGAAAGAAAAAAAAAAAAAGCTGTTTGCAACACTGCCAGCAGGCTTGAGATGATGGAAACTGCAGCAACAACAACAATACCGAATTGCAAAAACATAAATTTGGCCTAGCACGCAAACACAAAGGCATACAATGCAAGTGAGCCTGTCTGTGCGTCTCCTCTTCAACACTTCAGTAAATGTCTCAGTTTATCGGGAACATGATTAATATTCTGCAACAATAAGTGCGTGAGGAGGGCGTGGTGGAAAAGAACTTCTCCTCCGACGAATACGACCCCATGGCATGAATTTTGCAGAGCTCAGCTGAACACACCAGGCAAGCAAAGTCACATTGACATTCACTTGAGAGAGCATCAAAAAGGAGGAGCTATGAGTCAGTGAGAGCTCAGTGCACGGGGGCAAATCACCCTCCGTTCTCTGACGCCTCAGTCATCGTGCAGCACATCACCTCTGGGTATGAAAGGCATGTGAGCAGCATGCGAGGGTGACACCGAGCTGGAAGCGAGAGTGACAACAGAACTTATCAGTGTCACATACCAAGGCTGAAACCCATCCGTAACATGCTGGCCAGCAATTACACCCCACCTTCCCACCCCTACTACTCTTTCTCCTCATCACCAGCCTCACTCGCCTTGAGTGGGTACAGATGTGGGAATCCGCAGACGCTCCCACTCTGGAGCCCTTATTGGACCCACAGGGCTCAACACTGGCACACAGGTTGAAGAGCTCCTGGCCAAAGAGTCACTGCACGCACTCCTATCATTTGCAGGTGATTGCGCGAGGCAGATGCAGAGGTGCTACAGCTAATTTAAGGACTGTTACATGAGCAAATTAAATAATTGTTTAACCAAAATTAAATTCAAACACAACATTGTAAAAAGATGTTACACGGTCCTGCTATTCCAGTCTTGTTCTGCACAGAGAGGAGATCATTAAGTCCATCATTAGTCCTGAAAATGTTTTCTGTCTTTATTAATAAAACTCCAGCAAGAATTCAGCTGAGACAGGCAAAGGCACGGGGTAAATTTAGACAAATAATGTGACTGAAAAAGGGTTTATTTTGTCTGTTTGACAGCAGCTCAGCAAACAACTGTGCCACTACTTCTATAGAGACTGTCTGTGTTGCAGACAAATTCAGCCAAGTCAAATTAAACACTGCGAATCAATTACTTCTTTCAAGAGTGAACGCCTGTTCTTCATGTAAAGGCAGACTGCCATGTGCTGTGTTAGTCTGTTGTGTTTTGATATTAAGAAAATGCTCTCACTGAAAAGAACCATGAACTAGATAAAGCCACATAAACACACAAGTGTAGCCTGCAGCCTATTTAGTCTATCTGATAGATTACAGGTTATCTTGAATCCTATCTGTCCTGGATTTCCCCTCAAATGCAGTTTTCTGTTTGTTTGTTTTTTTTTGTTTTATCCGTTCAGTTTACCTCCCAAATAACAACACAGCCTATATTGTGCTTGTACCTAATACGAGGGTACTAAATGTCAGCCATCCGCCCCCTGCAGCAACATTAAACTTGATCTCACCACAAAGTCACGGTGATTCCCTTACCTCTTTTACTTTCTCCCGGCGCTCGTTGGTCTGCGGGTCGTCCGGTTTGCCGTTGTCTCTTCCCAGTGGGGTTTTGAGCAGGCACCTTTTGAACTTCTTGTAACTAAAAGTATCCGAGTTGGCACCGTGGTCAGAGGAGGTCACTTTCTCTGATGCGGACTCTGTTTTCGACCTGGAGAGATTCAGATCTTCCTGCGCTTTGCCCCCGGCGAGTCGTTCCTCGGTCGCCTCGTAAGAGACGGGGGGTTTGCGGCTCTGACTTTTCAGCCTGGTGCCAGCATCTCCTTTGGCCGAGGTCAAGCCCTGGTCTTTGGGTCTTTTTAAGTGCTCCCTGACGTCGTTCTCTGACCCGGAGCCAACGGTGACTGGCTGGATCTCTGTCTTGGACAGAAAAATGCGTTTTAGTCGGACAGAGTCGGGCAAAAGAAGAGGGCCCCAAAACACAGCGTTACCAAACCCGAGAGAAAGAGCAGAAACACGAATTTCTGGGACAGTCGCAGACCCATGCCCGATGCCGAGACACCGGGCAACTTTCGGAAAACCATTGAAAGTTTTCTTGAGACGTGGCCTTACAGCTGAGACAGTGTTTTGACAGTTTCCACTCTACTGAGCAGCTTCTCCGCTGCCCCGAGGCTTGCGTAAAAACTCAATTTACTGGACTCCAAACACACCCCCGTGACACTTGCAGAGTAGCATGAACAGCCTGCCAGAGCTGTCTTGATCTCGCTATCGATTTGATCTGCATAAGCGAAGGTTAGGCCTGCCTACATTTACAATTTAGCCTACCAATCACTTGGCAACACGACTCTGGAGCTTTTTATTTATATAAAGCAACCGCTGACATCAAGACACTGCAGGATGCGGATTTGAAAATGTTAACCATAAACGGCACAGGGCTTCCGGGATGAAGAATAAATGGCACTGGCGTTTATTTAAACACTAAGCAATATTCAGTGCAAACAGGACAGCACACGCCGTGCGAACAAATAAATGCACTTTGAAAAGAGATGATTAAACGTCTCGCAGTGTGTAAGAGCAAAGTTGTAACTCGATGCATTATTCCACGCCGTGCAAATCGTCAATAACACGTTGCCCTACAGGGCACAACCTCAAGCGAAAGGCACAGCATCTTTTTCTTGTCCCCGTTCATACCGACCCACGTTGCTGCATCACAAGCTCCTTAAGACACGTTTCAGAATCGCAAGCCGTTGTGTTAGCGTCTCTGCTGTACAGCTGCTGCACGGAAACGCGTGTGTATTTCTGTCGCTCCTCTGTCAGATGCGCTCCTCCGGCTCCGTTTCCCCCTCTTTTTCCACTGGCGTCAACACGCCGGGGGAAACAAAATCGCTGGATGACATGAAAGAAGGCGGGTTTTGTCCCATGCGAAGTTATCCTAGCCCCCCGATCCAAATCCGGGGAATAAACAAATCCACCATCCAGATCGCCGGTTTCCAACAAAGACAGACACCACGCCGCGTCGTCTCTCCGGTACCCTGCCACCGTCCGCCTGCCGTGCCCGTGCTTAGCTTCTCTCTCTCTCTCTCTCTCTCTCTCCTTCGCTTGTGGTGCGCACTTGTGTCGCCGTGCCGTGGACGTCCGCTTGCGTAAAAAAGCGAGAGGAGAGGGCTGCAAATGTAACATATAGCGCAGGCAGGGTGCTGAGGAGGAGGAGGAGGAGGGAAACGGTCCGCTCCTCGACAATCCAGTGGGTTGGTCGGATTTCTTGATGGAAATTCACAACAGCTTATCAAAACACAGTTAATCCGTTTAGGACAAAGGGAGAGGGGTCTGTGAAGCTCCTTACGTTAGGGAAGCATCCACACACCCCAAGGAAATCCTTGAAAAGCTGGAGAGGATAGATATATCTGCTGCCGACGTCTCAGCAGCAATTAAGAATGACACACACACACACACACACAAGAGTCAACGATTAATCGGTGGCCTCTGTTCACGTTAAAAGACAATCTTCAACATAAATTTCGTTTTCTGTTTATTTTCAA
>JAMQGT020013462.1:40000-127547 GCA_024447675.2 Pterophyllum scalare
TGTGCCTTTAGAGGTGGCATGGGGTCACATGAGTCCAATATTCGAAAACAAACAACATCATTACATGTAAAGAGCAGCCACTCTGAGCATTAACGAGCAATTGGGAGAAAATAAACAGAAGGACCCTCATGCAAACAGGACCAATTTGACTGGCTTCTCAATGATGGGAACCCAGTTGACAGGCAAATTAGACACAGTGATTTAACTAGGAATAAATAAACACTTGGACAAATCCATCTGAAAAGCTTTCAGGCTTATTTCACACTCCACATGTAAATTTGCAGCAGCGGGGAGGGTTACTACATATCTGGTATATGGCAGTTAAGTGTGTGTGCTTAATCGACAGCCAAAACGACTTTAATACATATGTATTAAAAGATGGTATGTGACATTATGTTTAGTCATCTGGAGTGTTTCCAGCCCTTTCACACAACTGTTAGATTTATACAACTTATTATGATGTGATCAAAACAAAAGCTATTTTAGATCCTTCGCCTTTAAGCAAGGGCTGGTGAAGATTTGGCTTGCGGGCAAGAAATCGTCCCTTCTTGTCTGGCTGACTGGATGGCTTCATGGAGTGTAACAACTGGAAAGAAAAGAGAGCATAATTTTGGAGCTTTTTACTGCATTTTGCACCAACAGGCATCAGCAAAAAAATAAATAACCCCGCTGGAGTAATATCTGGATATGAATATGCAGAATCTGTAAACAAGCCTGGAGAACTATTGTTCAAGACCAGTTTTAAAAAAAAATTCCAAGAAAGTCTGGCTCAGAAGCAAACTATAAAGAAAGGAGGGGGGGCTCAAGACTTTGCACATGTCTGTGTTTTTTTGGTGAAATGGTTTTGCATGACTACTTGAGATCAAACTGGGCTGCCGTGTGGTCCACGAGCTAAAAGGAGTCTGACACCACCTCCATAATGCTGCAGAAAGCTTAAAGGAATTGTTCAGCCTTCTGGAAACCATACATATTCAGTGGTGACACTTTAGCTTCACTAAACACAAACAGTGGCAACAGCTGGAAACATCTAGCCTGAGTTTGTCCAGTAACAAAATCAACTGGCACCACTAGCAGGTGGATACATTGTCTGAACCGTTCGGCAGACTGGCTCCAAAGCTACAACTGGAGACACGTTATTTGAAGACTTACATTTTTCTTTGTTTTTGTGCTGTACGTCAGGATCCAGACAACGCACTGTGCATTTGTTCCACCCACATCATCCTTCAGTTTATTGTATATCACTGATATCATGGACAGAAGAGCTTAACTCTTGTTTGTTTGTAATATTGGTGATCTGGGAATTAAAGCTTATCTTATTGTTCACTGACCATTAATTCCCCTGGATGAGTATCAGCTAAATGTCAGCAAATTTAAATACAAAGAGGATTTTTAAGCCAACAGCAGTTCCAGTAATTGGAGTCTCAAATTAGACTCTTCAGATGTAAAATTAACTTGGCAACCAAATGTCTCTGCTGGAAATTGATAGAATGCGACAAATGCCATCAATGTAAATGGGTGGATATGATAAATAGAGCATATCCATTCTGAAGTTATTACAGAGTAAATGTGTTTGTCAGGCCAAGCTAGTTAAGGAGCACACGAGTCATTGTGATTTTCCATTTAAGAGATAAAACAAAAAACAAGCTATCGCCACAGCGTCTGCAGCTTTCTCGCTGGATCTCACGTTCTCTCCGAGCAAGCTGCAGCACTGCCAAGCCAAGTAATGCCATTACATTTTAACAAGGTCGACAGTTCATTCTGAGTTTATTAGACTCAACATCCAAGCATCCAATTATAAAATGTCTCCAAGATATATAAATCCAGCTCATCCCCCTTATATTTTACTTTTGGGACTCTTTGCTCTGACTGCTGTCTGACTTTATTTTAATTATAAGATGCAGCACCCTCCCCTTCTGGCTAAAAAAGGTTATTGCACATTCAAACTAGTGTGACGATCCAGCAGGGGAATCGTGTTGATCATTTCTTCACACAATTGATTCAGCAGCCTTTGTATTTTTGTGACAGTTTTATTTTATTGGAATAACTTCAGTTTATGTGACTTTATATTTCTTCCCTGCTGCATTTTACAAGGACATATTGTACCACTTTAATCCACTACACTCACCTATAGTTGCAGATTGAAATTTGTTGGTTAAGACTTTAAAGCTGGATGAGTAAGATGATGCATTTATTAAACCAACAAATCAACAGGTTCTATTTATGCATCAGTACCTCAGTAACTACAGTCCAAAAGGTTTCAGAAATAAACACGAGTATTAGTATTTACTCATAACTATCAAGTTCTTACCTTTTAATGTATGCCCAGAAGCAAACGGACATGTTATTTCAGTAGCCAACACTGAATCCACTTCCATGTCTACAAGTTCTGAGAGCTGAACATCGCTCAGTATTAGACATCAAACACAACGGTCTGCTTTCTGATTGAACTGGCCCGCTTGAAATTTCAAGTAAAGATTAAACAAACCGAATGTACTTTTTGAGTCACCTTTAGTCTGCATTCACACTGCAGTAAATGTGGATTTCATTCGTGAATTTTTAACGAACCGAGTCTTTTTCCAGTTCAGAATCTTCACCCCTGGACTCTTGCCCTGTGGCCGTGGGGGCGCTGTCTGGGGTCTCCATCCTTCCTCCTCTGGGGTGCGCACGCAGTTGACATCAGGATGTGTGGCCTCAGGTCTTCTGAGCTCCTAGTGGGCTGTGGATGGCCTGGGTCCCCTGGGTCCTTTCCTGTTCGCCGCTGGATCGCGGAGGGCACGGTTGCAGTTTCTTGCCCTCATTATTGAGTGCATTCCATGACAGAGGCGCATACACACACATTCCTGCAAACAGCAAAATTGTGTGCATGTGTGTATATGTATAAATATGTGAATGTGTGTATGTGTGTATATCTACTTTTCTTGGATTATTTTTTTTCCTTTCTCCCCTTTGTTCCCCCTCCCTTTACTATCCCCTTCCTTTACTATCCCCTTCCTTATTGCCTGTCAGCCCTGGCATAAATAACTAAAATAACTAAATTTAAAAAAAGTAAAAATACAAACATTAAGAGGGATAGCCTAAAGAAAACTTATAGAGCTGTTTTTTTGTAAAAGCAAATATGTTTGGTACAACAGTGCATTCGGATCATCATTACAATTGCAAAAACTGACAGACATGACAGGCTTTAAAAAAAAAGAAAAAAAATTCAGGTCTGATTTCTGCAGCAACCTTACTGTAACTAGTCAAAGGAGAATAAATGTACACCACTGTACAAAGTGGAGCTGTACAATGTACAAAGTAACAGCCATTGCAACGCCCCCACCAAAAAAAAAACCAAATTTGTCCCTTTCTACTGTACCTCCTCTAATAAATAAAACTATTAATGCTGATGTCACTGGCCTCCATGTTTACTTCTGTACAACAGGCTGGTTGTACCACAAGGTTCATCCCTTTATGAGCACTGTGTACTCATCTTCTGTACCCAGCAGGATAATGCACCGCTTCACAAAACTGAAATCATCTCAAACTGGTTTCTTTAACACAGCAATGACTTCATTGTACTCCTCCAGAGGCACCAGATCTCAATCCAGTAGCACACTTCTGGGATGTGGTGAAACAGGAAATGTGCATTATGGATATGCAGCAAACAAATCTGCAGCACCTGCGTGATGCTATCAGGTCAATATGGACCAAAATCTCTGAGGAATGTTTCCAGCACCTCGTTGAATCTACAGGTGCTGGTCACAAACTTAGAATATCATGGTATATGATATTCTAATTTTATGACCAGCATCTGTATGTCACGAAGAATTAAGGCAGCTCTGAAGACAAAAGGGGGTTTCAACCCGGTATCACAAGGTGTGTTCAGTGAGTGTAAAAAGCCATGGAGTAAATAAATAAATCTGCTCTGAGCAGTAAATTGAGCACTTAAGGTTTGCAGTGTGAACAAATCCATCGAGGTGAAGAGATGCTGGAAGCTCAAGGTTTTGCTTCATTATCAACCCACATAACCTGTACTAAAGCTGGACCTTATTTACCCGCGAAATGTTAAAACATCTCAACAGTCCATCCTCTGCTGGCTGAAGCCTCCAGCCACCTTTTCTTTACATTTAGTTAAAATAAATAAAATAAAATAACCTCTTCAAATGATGAGACAGACTCAGGTGTGTTATAAAGTAAAGCTTTAATCTTGTATATAGTTTCAGATGTAGTTTCATTACCAGTTGTTAGTTTTACAGGTCATTACAATGGAATGCTGAAAGCTAAAGATTATTCAAGAAGAAAGTGCGCACAAGATTCCAATCTGTACATCATATAATAAAAGTAGTTAGAGCTTTTTCTATATTATAATTCATGTGTATATAAAATTTAAAATAACCTGCAACCAATGCAAAAATCCTATTTGCAAACAAATAAATGACTGACACAAATTAAATAAATGAATTAAAAGGGAAATGTAATCCACTGTTTCCAGCTTCTCTGCTTTACAATTAAGAATATCAAACCCATCCCTAATAATAAGGCCCTTCAAAAAGTACATTCCTTCCCCCGTGACGTTTCCGCTGACAGCCACGCACAACGTGTGCACTCCATTACAATCATTATTGCTCTGTGTAACATCTGTGTTTGGAGATAAAGGTACCACTTGACTAAAGAGCTCAGCATAAATTAGTGACATGCAACAGGATCAGGCGAATTGGGTAAAGATAAAGTAAACACAGGAGGAAAACAATCTTTGGATGGTGATGTAATGGCACTGCAGGTCATTATAGTACTGACAAGTAAATCTGTGTGTCATACTCAGATTACTGCCTTTTATAATTGTTAGCATCATGGCTGCCCAGCTGGTGAAATATTAAGAGTACATAAAAGACCACAGCAGTCTTTTCACGTCTTAGCACATGTAATACATATCATAACCAAATCAACGCTCACATTTACTGTGAAACCGTGTCGTCCCTTCTTGAGATCGTTAATATCCATCCACACTAACATAGAATCCTACAGATATGTTGAATGGGAGGAATCTACATTATGGAAGTGCATTTCAAAAATATGTCTGATGCAAACGTGGACCCGATGTTCAGGGTGACTGAGCTGAAGCGAGCCTTTACAGAGATTTGTTATACTGTGGGGAATGAATGGAAACCAACAGGTGCCTGGAAATCAGGGAAAACTATTGGGAAAAAAAGTCTAAAGCCTGCAATATATAAATAAATAAAGCAGTACAGTCTTTTGGTAGAGTTATTCATCACTTTCAAGGGTCGATTGTAGTCATCCACTGAAACAATCTGAGTTGGGAGCACTGAGTTAGAAGACAAAGCTTAAAAGCTTTATAGCACAAAGGCACCCCATTTCTACTCTGCAAAGCTTGAACTTCACTTTTCAAAAGTGTGGGCGACCAATGCTTCTGAACTGCTGTTAAACATAAACGTAAGATGGGGAAATCCCACAGTAAAAAAAAGCCCATAAAGCGATGCAGATACGATACTTACACTAAAAGCTCCCACATCAGACAAAGCTGGTAAACACAACCTTTTTTAAAGAAAATGAGATGAGGCAACAAATAAAGCACATGAAGTATTCCAGAGTACACGGAAACATGAGAACACATTTTAAGACGTGCCCCAACGTAAATCTAGAGGGACGCTCGGAGAGGACATCTTCTGCCAAGCCAATGATGGATTATGCAGCGAAAACAGTCCCGATCCTCACCAAACATTGATGGACTCTTGTATTTTGCAAACACTCCACCTCTGCACCAAGTGTCATGAAGTTTTGCTTGACAGTTTCTGCATAAGCTTGCTGGTAAACAGACAAAAACAAATGGCACCAATCGCGTACATCCACCTCTGCTTTAGCTTCGGTTAAAGAACGAGTTACCAGTGTAGAAAAACATTCAGCGAACAAAAAGCATTCATTTGAAAAAATGCAAAGAAAAACAGACAAACTGTAAAGGGTTTTTGTTTGATCTGTGCAACAAGCAAAACAAAGGCAAGAGTGATCACTATATGACATTTTGTATTACATATGAGTACAACAAAATAGGTTCTTCTATAGGCTGTATGGCTTCAGATTAAAGTTTTCTGCACCAAACGTTACCCTCCAAGGAGTGGGATAACACTCACCCAATATATGCATTTGATATGAAAAATAAAGATTTTACTCCTTTTTTTTTTTGGACAAATACCAGTCTTTGGAAGAATATAATAATATAATAATTAATGATGTGGTGTCTTGTTGTAGGAACTGTTTTAGTCTAAATGTGCATCCTTTGGTTTCCCTCTATTTGATCAAATACACAGGTATTAATAGCATGTTTTAATTAGACCAAAAAATAAATGAATAAATGCAACACTGCAGCCTGCTTTGCATTTAAACAGTTAAACATACTCAGTAGGAGCACTTTTACAAATGTATTGCTTGCTGCAGCTTTCCTAATAATGATCTAATAATCAGACCCTGTAAGCAGTAAAGGGTTAAAACCAAGAGCATTTGAGACTACGATAAAGAGATTTAGAGAAACAGTTCTCAGGATTTCAGCAATTTCAGTTAAACACCAATTTAAACTGTCAAGAAATCCAAAGCTGCGTGTCAATATTACTGTCCTTGAGGGAACTTTAAAAAGAGGGTTACTTTTTTTTTACCATGACATGCCTACAGTCTTAGATTTTTTAAGGTTAAAGGTTAGGGGGCATGGATTGATTTCTGTACAAACTAACCACCACTTCTCGACTCTGGTAATATCCGGAATAATAATGCTTCTCAAAAAGGCCAGTTTAAAAAAAAAAAAGATTAAAGGTCTTAAATGTGTAGAAGTCTAAAGGAGTGTGAGCAGTGTGAAAGTGAAAGTTGATGGGCACTTGTTCAATACATGAATATTAAGAATAACATCTACTTTAACAACTCCACCCATGCTTGAGTGACTTTTAAAAGGTGTTGTAAACTGAACATAAGACACTGGGTTGGAAAAATAACATCTATAATGGCAGACCAAAACATCTGTACTGCATTATGGCCTAAGAAACATCTAAATCTCTTCAGGTTTGTGGGTGTTGTAGACCCCATAAGTCCCTCCACAGTCAGAGAACAACTGCGGTTTGCATTTTAATTAAATACATCTAGATTTTAACTATCTCACAAGTACCAGAGCAAACTGATTACAAACAGATATCAGCATCCCTGACATTAAAATGTGTTATGAGACAGCTAAAATTAAAAAAAAAAAAATTCACCAAGTGAACATGTTTGACATCAAATAAGGCCAAATATTTTTAAATAACTACAATCTAAATGTTTGGATATCCAGCAACTTCAAGTGACAGAATGACAGCAAGAAACTCAAGTGCAATAAAAGTCAAAACTAGGCTGAAGTAGTTTTTTTTGTGGCTTATCCAGCAAGTGAGAATGTGGTTTTGAAGACATGACCAAACATAAAACTAACAACTATGCTATCATCAAGACAGAAAAACAGTCACTAAAGTAAAAAATAACATAGTCTGAAACTAGAACAGTCCAAACCTTTGGTAATGCATAGTTCCTTCCTGAACATCTCAGATCATCATCCATACCCTCCACCATTAATCAAGCAGCAAACTCCAGCATTTGCTCTACCACTGCTGCCTAAAAAAAACAAAGAGCAATGACAAGAACAAACTAAGGGCCCTCCCATAACTGGCCTGCCATCTCAGGGGAGGAAGGCCTCATCTTCATCTTCGTCCGCACTGGGACCAGGGTCGCTCAGACACCTCATTAGTTTCTGCTGATCTTTTGCTCCATCTGCCTCACCCGGCTTGCTAGGTTCCCCTGGCCTCGATGGGGGCTTCATCATCAGGCCCTGCTCCTCCTCCTGCTGCTGCTGCTGGTTAGCCTGTCCAAACTCATCCAACAGATTAACAGAGTCTGGAGACTGAGGAGAGGCCAGGTCTACCTGGATCACGGGCACCTTGTCTGACCCAGGCTTCACATTGTAGGCTTGGGGGTCTACAGGTGGGACAAGGGGAGAATATCAGGGAATTAAACTTATTTTACTGGACATTAACAGGGATCTAATATCATACAGTGACACTCCTTCAGCATGCATGGACAACGAATGTACAAGGGGATCAACAAACATTAAGGGCAACACAGTCACTGTACAAAACTACATAACAACAGGCTTTAAGACCTTTCCCATAATTTACAGCGCAACAAAAAAAATAAAGTAAGGTTAGTCACAACCATTTAAGGTGCAGCACATGCTGGAAGAGGCCAACCTTTAGTTAAAGTAAACACAAACTGAAGCTCCCCACATGTAACATGCTCAATTCTAGTCTACAGCATCAATGCTTGCCTACAATAAATCACCTGCATTTGGCTTTTATCAGTTTCTTAATGGGAGTCGCCTCATTAGTAACAAATAATTACTGAGTGTTTACAAGCAGGACAATTGGCGCATGCATGTTAGGATTGCTGTTGTGTTATCACAGCTCATCTTCTCTACACTCACAACATACCTGAACACATTTTGTTTCCTTTTTGCTCCTGATCAGTTTTGGTATCAGTACCTTTGCCTAAAATAAAATCACACACTGTTTTTACATGCTGGCCGGCACATGCAAACATATTTCCATCTGTGGGGAAATATCTGACTTTTCTGGCTCCCATTATAGATATTTTCTTCTAATATATCAGGAGGTACCTGAAAGTAAAGTGGTTGAATTTACTGAGTGTTTGCATTTGGCTGGCGCTAAGATAAATGTGTTTACCTGATGCCAGTCTGGCTCTACACATGGTGGGCGAGTCAGGAGGAGGAGCAGGGACCGTCAGGTACTTATTCATCTCTTTAATCTAGGAAAACACAGGGATGTCGTTGGTGTGTGGCATGATTTAGTCTTTTGTAATCAAAATATAGGAGTTATAAAATGTAAAGTGCTGTGAAAAAGTCTCTTTATATTTTGATAGTAAAACAGGTGCAGCAATTTACTAAAACACATGCAAACGTGCATGGAACTACAGTATATAAGGCAAAAACAGAGTGTGTGCAATTCTAACAAAATAGAAAGTCAATATTTGGTGTGACCACCTTTATTCTTCAACACAGCCTGAACTCAGTTTTCTTGTGATTTCTTTAAATCATCTTCAGGAAAAGTTCTTCAGGCTTCTTGAAGGACAGTCAAAGCTCTTCTTTGGATGTTGGCTGCTTTTGTTCCTGCCACGATGAGCCCACACACTTCGATAAATTTGAGGTCCAGGCTCTGGGGAGGCCAATCTATGACTGGTAGTGTTCCGCTGCAGGGATGCTTTTACTGCACTGGCAGTGTGTTTGGGATCATTGTCATACAGAAAAATGAAGCTGTTGCCAATCAGATGCTTTTCAGATGGTATTGCATGATGGATCAAAATCTGATAGAATTCCATCAGTTTGACAAGCTCCTCAACACCACTGGCTGAAATGCAGCCCCAAACCATGAGAGCCTCCACTGTGTTTTACAGATGGCTGTAGGTACTCCCTGTTGTACCTCTCCATTGACTCCTCCATACATACTGACAATGATTTGAAACAAAAATTTGGATTCATCACTCCATAAGATCTGTTGCCACTGATTTTCAGCCCAGTTCTTATGTAACCTGGCAGACCTCAGCCTTTTCTCCCTGCTTCCCTTTCTTAAGAATGGCTTCTTGACAGCCACCTGTCCACTGAGACCATTTCTAATGAGGCTTCAGTGAACAGTAGATGGATCAACTGAAGGGCCAAATGCATCTCTCAGATCTGTGTCAGGTCTTTGCTGGAATTTCTTATTTGTTAAGGACATGACTTTCAGATACTGCTCATTTGCTGTACATTTTAGGCCTGCCACTACTTCTTTTGTCAGTTTTTAAGGGCACACTGCACACTACGCATAGATATACCAAGTTTTTTGGCTAAAAGAACTTTGGGAACCAACTTGTTGGTGCAAAACTACAATTTTATGCACAACAAACTGTCTTCCTGAAATCTTTCACCAGCATGCGTCATGAACTCTTCTGTAGTGGAACCTTCCTGACCGGACTCCTGCGGTTTGTAGCGGTGGGGTTTTGCACCAAACCCTCCTCCTTTATCCGGGCTTGGGATTCGCAAGATGCTTCCCAGGGGCTGCATCTAGGCAGCCCCTTGCCCTCCAAGGAGTTCAGAGGAACAAGACGACAAACTGTCTTACGGCATACAAATAAAATCTTCTGAAAATGGTCAGGTACAAAGAAAGTAGAAAAAGTTTGAAAGATCTTCAAAAAAAGCCAGGAGAACTATTACTCAAGACCATTTTTAATAAATTACAAAAAAGTTTGGATTCTTGGAAGCAAAATATAAAGAAAGGAGGGGTGGCTCAAGACTTTTGCACAGTACTGTACATAAACATTCAAAATCAATACTGTACAAAACTTAGATACTAGAAAAATGCCAGAAATACAGTTTCTGCTTCATTTAACTGTTTGGGAAATGGAGCAACCAAACTGAAACAGCTCAGAGATAAATACACCATTAATCAATGTCATACAGAAACTTTATTAAAATTATGTGTTGCTTCATTAGACTCTGCAGACATCCTTTTGAGCCCACAGTCACTTCCAGCACATTCAATTTAGCCTAAACAGGAATGTATTTTTTATTATGCAATTACAGGCTAGCTCAAAGGAAGATAATCATACAGCCACTCAGCTGTGAAAATCAATCAGCTCCTATTTGTGACAAGCAAATTAATTTAAGAGAATGAGGTGGACTCTAATTAAAACTCGAATCACAGTTTTAGCTGAATCGTTGGTTTATGTTGGTTACCCAGTATGAAAAGTGGACTCTTTAGCGTCCACTTTAATTTACCACAGGCTGCTTTCTGAAATACAGTTTTATTTATGCTGGCGAACTTTTTTCAGCTCTGACCAATATTTGACAAAGGAGACAGCTGGCTCCATTTAGGAAATGTTCTTGACTTCAAAAGTTGATGCTTACCTTCTTCTCTATCTCCAGCATCTTTTGCTTCTTTATGAATAATTCACTGAGCCCGTCCTCGTAAGGATCGGCCACCAAAGTATGCCTGTTATAGGAGCGCAGCTGAGAAAGACACAAGAACACACATTAAAGAGACTGTACTACCGCTCTGGCACATCACTGCATATTTAGACAGTTCATCATTGGAACTGGAAGAAAATTCTTTACAAATCTAAAAAAATTTAATATAAATCAGTATAAATTATTGCATGAGCAGAGCTAATGATTTTAACTCAAATTATACCTCAAAATCAATCAAAACATTATAAAGAAATAGGAGAGCAATCTCCCAAGAGCCACAATTAATACTTATAATCAGGGGTGAAAGTAAGCCGGTAGGTCCGGTACTGCGTGCCACTAAAAGATTCTGCGCCGGTACGCAGTACCAGCAAGAGCTGGTGCTGGTTAAAATGTTCACTGCTACATTTAATGTTGGTCTGCTTGTTACAAAATATCTCAATTAAAAGCAAAGAGAGAGTCACCAATTGTGTTTCATGTTATTCTGCTCAATTTCAACAACACAGCACAGTTCAAAACATCATGGACATCAGTTGTGGTAGTGTACAGTGTATGCAAACATCTCAGTTCCTTAACAACAAAAATATATTCCACAGTGTCAAGTGATTCGAATTTCTGCTTTATCCAGGCAGGCAATAGTTTGTTATATTATATTTTTTATATATATACACATATACATACATATATATATTATAAATAAAGGTTTCTGCCATAGAAACAGCAAGAATTTAAAACTACTTTCACCCCTGCTTATAATGAAATGCTCAACTGCCAGTGACACAAAACCAGTTGTTCATACAATTAATACAAGAAACAAACATGTAAATAAACAGTCTAACTATTCATTTATAAGCAGAGATACCCTCTGTCGTGTCCTCTGAAGATTGGTCCTGAGGATTTTCCGAATCTCCTCCTCTCTGTTTTTAGGCAGCTGTGGAAGAGCTCTCTCTGCAGGCTTGGCAGGAGCCGGCTTCCTGGGCTGTATATTCCTGAAAAGACACAGGAAAAAAATGATCAGCGATTTTGTATATCAGAGAAGTTACACAGCTTATAGTCTCTGGAGCTTGAAAAGGGAACTGGACTTTTTTTTTTGGACTTCTTTAAGTTTCTTGAAGACGTTTCTCGTTTCATCTGAAAGGCTTTGGATGTGTACAAATATATCAATCACGCTTAATATTTCCTTTGTATATCAGATGCATGTGATACTATAGCCATTAATCTTTCTGTAACACAAAGGACACAAAACAAAGTATTTTCCCTTGTGCATACAACTGTTCACACTTTATTCACCTTTAGTGAAGAATGACTCATGGACTTGCACTGGAGATTAAGACTGGCAAAGGACTCATTTAGTGATTTACGGTATCACCTACTGCTGCTCACTGCAGATTATACCTCTTTGGATAGTGTAACCATCCAAAAAGACCTTTACAATTACCAAAGACTCCTCGATACTTGCTGGATGAAAAACAAGAGAGAAGGTGTTGTTTATACAGAAGTATTTGCAAAAACAAGTGTAATGCATCAGAGCTCATTTAAGCATGAGTGGTCTGCCTTTCATCAGTCTCACCACCTTCAAATGTGCAAACCCATAAGACAAAAACAGGCTAACATTTCCAAAACAAACTTATGTCCAAACTTTTGACTGGTACTGTACATGTGTAAATAAATAAATAATCCTCAGTCACCCTGCAGACAGTCTTTGGCCTTCAAGCTTGGCTCTTCTACCAGAGGCCTGGGAGCTTGAGAACAGTATCTTAGTGTACTGTACATGTCTAAAAAAATAAATAAAATAAACACTCCCTGCCCTGAGTGTTCCAATTACCATGGGGACCACTGTTACCATCACCTTCCACATCCTCTCTCAGCCCTTGGTATTTCTCAAACTTCTCATGTTCCTGATGTTACAATCACTTGGTATTGTGACATCTATCACTATGGCCTTCTTCCTCTGCTTGTCAACCACTAGTATGTCCGGTTGGTTAGCCATCAACAGTTTGTCCATCTGTATCTGACAGTCCTACAGGATCTTAGCTCTGTCTGTTCTCAACCACCCTTTTGACCTCGGGACTTCCAGGTCATACTCAGCGGCACAGATGTTCCTGTATACTATGTCAGCCACTTGGTTATGGTGTATGAAATACTCAGTGCATCATGGGAATCCCCCATGAGACCAGGTTTTCAACTTTCCCAATTATCTCTAAAGCCCACATCATTTTTTTGGACACCACTCAGCCAGCAATTCAGGAACATGCAGCTCCCGGTCTGATTGAGGAAGGGTCCAGAGAAAAGTCAGAGTCTGACATTGTTTTTGCAAACAATGACATTCTAATGTCATTTGGACTAGAGATTGCAGCAGTATGGATCAGTGAAAAAAAAATAATATTTTTTTTAATATATATGATGATGCTACTCAGTACTTACTGCATGGAAACAGTGGAAGGTGTAGCAGGCAGCTTGAGTCCCCCTCCACTCTCAACCAGCTGAATGGCCTGTTTCATCTCCATCTTGTGATAGAAGGCAATGAGCTGCGGCTCCTTGGAGCGTTCACCGGCAATCAGGCACTTCTTTACATACTTCTTGTTGAAACGATTTAGTCTGAGAGGAAGAAAAAGAGGAAAAATCTAAAACTGACAAAAATGGTAAGTACAGGAATTAATTACTGGCAGCTGTATTACAACATTTCTAACCATAGATAAATACACTGTAATTACCTGAACAAGAGACAAAATTAAACAACTACAATTTTGACAATTAATAATTGAGTGAGTTTTTTTAAAAAAAACCCAGCAAATATTTAATATTCCCAGCTTGTCATTAAATTAGGGCTCAATTAATTTGTGATAGATTTTTAGTTTGATATGTAATAGTTATGAAAATAATAATAAATGTGTGTCAGGTCAATTCTCTTTGAAATCCATACTTGTCCTTCCAGTGGTGATGTCCATAGTGTCCACAGATATCCTCAATACCTGTCAGTAAGTGATCAAGGAACTGGGGATGGGAAAAAAGGCATAAGAGTTTTTGAGGAGACAAAACTACTCCAGAAAGAATCTTGTCTGGGGAGAGGTCTTATATATACTAAAACACACTCAGCCTGGTGCAAAGATGTCATGTTTGAGAGCAAGCCTCCACCTATTATAAATTGCATCTATTTGATTTAGAACCAGTTTCTCTTATGTAAGTCACAATTTCTAGTTTCTATATTTCATATCCCTCTAGCTATAGTATACAACTTAAAAGAAAAAAATATTAATATTTTAGTGTATAGTTTATAATTAGTCATGCAAGTTAACCATGATTACATTCACTATGGGACTACACTCAATACTCTGTCTTGTACCTTTGCATCACTACTTTTACAAGTGCTCATGGTGAAAACACCCTCTGAGATTAGACTGCCATCATCATCATCATCATCATCATCAACATCAGCAGACAATTCATGTTAAAATGGAATCTATGGGATAAAACCAGCAGCAGTAGCAGCCGCCAGGTGATTGATTGGACACCGTTTATCAACAGTGGGAATATGCCTGTTCAGAGAACTGAAGAAACACACCGATGGATTTGTTGCTCAGACTGCAGCTGGCCTGATCGCCTGCTGCGCTGACTAAGCCTGTAGATGACATTCTGACAGGCAGTGTTGCTATGGGAACAAGCAAGCAGGATTCTGCTTGTCAGGATTGAGTTATAGTCTCATTTTTAAAAGTGGTAACAATATGGAAAAATTGTCTAGATGGTCAATACACAGAGATCCATTCTGGACTGTTCTTCAGCTACAAGCTCCTTAACTGTGGAGTTGCTCCTTAGTCCAATTTATGTCTATTCAACACTTCAATACAGAAACTAGTAAATGATGTGTGATTTACTCCTTTGTCGCAGTCATTCATAACATTGTAAAACACCAACAGCACCACGTTATGCATCAAATGTCATCTGAAGGTAATATTTTCTTTTCAGCTGCACATTTCTACAAAATGAACACCATTTACATTTTGATACCACTGTCATCACAAGAAATTTATTCCGGTAGGAATATATTGTGGGCTCTTATATAACATTCACCACATTGATACAAGTAAAAAAACAAACAAAAAGCACTAAAAGGTGGTTAAGAGGATCTGCAGCAAGTGGAATAGATATGTCACCAAATTTTGTGTGTGTGTGTGTGTGTGTGTGCGTGTGCGTGCGCACATGTACTATTTGCTATTTGCTTGAGCACCTCAGTGAATCTAATCTCTGGTGTTTTACAGTGAAGGGGAGGCCATTAGAGCCACCTTCTCGTTTTTCATCGAGAACTGGTGACTCACCGCCAAGCCCCAGAGACCACTGTGTGTTGTTCTCTCTCTCTCTGTGTGTGTGTGTGTGTGTGTGTGTGTGTGTGTGTATATGCTGATATGGAGTCTAATTTTCTTAGATCCATTATAGCTCAGCGACTGTGAAAAACTGTGGTTATCAAGGACTACAGACAAGATTTGTTTTTGGATGTGTCTATGACTTTAATTTAATCCGATTGTTAATAAAAAAAAAAAAAAAACCCAGAGCTGCTATTATAATATGTAGCAACAAAAGTCATGTTATGATGAAAGTCTCTGAATTTATAAATGCAGTGAGTACCAAAAGCACATTGCACTATGAAGTACCACCACACAGCCAGTAGGTGGGAGCAATGACCAAAGTTTGACTAAATGGCTGCACTTCACATAGTTATAACTGAAAAAATGTGAAATACCATTCCTGAATCAAAATTTTATTTGTGACTTTAGTGCATTCCTTAACCCAGGGAGTAATATTTGTATCCATGCAGAGTTTTCTCCTCCCACAGTCCAAATACATGCTTGTTAGGTTAATTAGTGATTATAATTTGACAGTTGGTGTAGCTGTGAGGACATTTGAATGTCTTTTTCTGTGTTTTTTTTTTCTCTGTTTTTCTCATTTTCTCTGTCATATGAACTGGTGACCTGTCCAGGTTTTACCCTGCCTCTCACCCCCACAATAGTTGGAATAGGCTCCAGATCCTGCTGATCCTAAGTTGGATGAGCAGTTAAGAAAATGGATGGATGGATGTTATACGCTCTTCCCTTGGTTCAAACTATTCTGACATTTAATTTGTCAAATTCATCCCAAAAGGTTCCAGGTCATCTGTATGTGTCATCACTAAAGCTGACAGTGAAGGCTGTACCTGGGTGTGGATCTCTTCATTAATGGAGCGCTTGGCCTCTTGTTTTTCTTCACTGCCAGCAGCTCCACCAGGGGTTTGATGGTCATGCCCTTCAAGGAGGATAAGAACAACGCATTATGTAATGTACACACTTCCCTACTGTGCATTACATGAGCACACTGGTTACAAAATCTGTCAGTACTAGAGGTTTGCAACATACACAAAGTCCCAGATTTCAGCTTTAAAAATCAAAATCAAGCAAAGATAATTTGTTACACAGCAGATGCAAACTAGGGAGCTACAAATTAGCATAACATGAACAAGTGTATGATTCTTCTAATCAGCAGCCTGTTCATATGGGAATTTCAGTTAGAATAAATGGAATCATACATACCAGTAAATCTACCCTGCCTGGAAATATTCTTATGTAATTATATGGCATGATTTCATTAGGTCAGTCAAAACATTAAAAGGTCTCTCTTGAATTTTATTATTATCTTATTCTATTCAGGTTTGACTTTTTTTTTTAATTTTTATTCTGCTCTCTCTTCTAACACCCATGTAACATAGGAAATTTTCCTACTTTGGAACAGTTAAAGAATCATCTTGTTAACTGTGGAAAATTAACCATCGTATAAAAATCATAAAACTGTGGGTTCAGAAATACAAATCCAACTTTAAGGTCAAGACCAGAAGCACTGGTCAAAGCAGCATTAGAGCATTTTAAGGGAAACGTGGTGTGTGTTTATGGAGTTTTGCTCCTCTCTGCACCTCTAATGTATTATTCTGATTCCTAAATAGATTAATAAAGCCATATGGTTAAGTGTAATGGCAAACAGTGGATGACAGAGGACTCCTGCTCTTTAATAATGCAGGCATGTATGCAAAGGACCATTTGCCTTGATGACCTTATGTTTATTCCATGTTTACTTACATAAAATTTTATATATATATATATATATATATATATATATATATATATATATATATATATATATATATATATATATATATATATATATATATATATATATATATAATATCACAAGATCATTCAAAGAAGACATTAATTTCTTCAGGGATCTGACTTCTTACTTAAAATGCTGCACTTCCAGATTGTCAGTGTAATTAATCTATTTCATAATTTAGAAATGAGACTGATTGTACTTCTTTCATTTTGTCACATCAATAGGATCCAAGATAAAATAAATAAATACATTAAATAAAATAAATTAATAGTCTCATTTTATTGTGCCTGGATTACAGATCCTCACAAAAGATCACAAGAGATCTTTTGTGAGGATCTCTATCTGCTTAACATACTTACAGAACTACTGCATAACATTGCACAGTATAACACTGAACTACATTACAAACATTACGGATGTCTTACCAATCTAACTTGTTTCATATGGCAATTTAAAAAACAAACAAACAAACACTCATGCCAGTGACACCTAACCAGACAAAAAGCCACGATCAAGGTCACAAATCCAGAATTATAAGGACTCCTAGTATAGTTGGTTAAGGTAAACAGAAGTAACCCTAGAGGGGAAATCTCATTCATATGCCTATTGACAAACAAAATGCTAATGATGTTCACTTCATATCATTAAGACTACTCTGCCTTTTATCCTATGGCAGCTGGGACTGGCTGCAGCACCCCCTGTGACCCTGAACCTGATGGATGGTTAACACTTCCAAATAGCCCCACACACACACACACACACACACACACACACACACACACACACACACAAAACCTTGCAGGTAAAAGGAGACATCTACCTACAAACTCCTGGTCTGTGTCAGTTACAGATCCAGTGGTGAATCCAGCAGTATGAATAAAATATGTTCCAATCTAGTTTCTGAAGAGAGAGAACATGCTTCCAGGGTTTTATTTTAGCTGCTGCTGGTCTGGGTCTAAATCATCCCTGAAAATCTTCCTGCACCCATGTGGATACTGATGGCTGAGTGATGCAGAGTACTTAAAATAAACAAAACTCAATATATGTGCAACACTGCATGTGTCTTTACCTTGAATTTACATTCCACGTTTGTATTTATATTTTATCTTAAGGTTCACACAGCTAACCAAGCCAAGTCTTTAGATAACCCATATCTTTTATTCCTTCTAATCAGTTTTTCCATGTGATGTACAAATTCTCGCTTGCATTTGTGTTAGCATACACAGCTACAGCAAAAAATTACACTTTCAACCAACAGGAGCTCAGAAAAAGAAAATATGAGCTGAGGTTGAGCAACACAGAGTGTGATCAAACATGAAATGTATTTTAAGTTCATTTCTCTACATGGCCAGCTGTATGAATGGTTGCAAAAACATTTGTTCTGAGATAGACTAAGTTCTACTTTGGAGGCCTGTGGGGGTTCAAACAGTGAAGGGAAACATTCAAATTAGATGTATTAGAAGCAAATACACTACACCAAAAAGGAGCTCTTTTGCAAACCAGCATAAAGACTGGAGATGAGTGGGTAGAAACACACATCATGTGAACTACTGATGTGAATATGATGTGAACAACACGCCAGCCACTTTTGTTGTTAGGTGCACCCTGCTAGTACTGAGTTGGACCCAATTGTACCTTCAGAACTACCTTAATTCTTCATGGCATAAGTTCAGCGAGGTACTGGAAAGATTCCTCATAGATCTAGACCATGGTAGCATCACACACTTGCTGCAGATTTGTTGGCTACACATCCATGATGTTGATCTCCTGTTCCACTACATCCCAAAGGTGCTATATTGGATTGAGATCTGGTGCATAAGTACAGTGAACTCACTGTCATGTTCAAGAAACCACTTTGAGATGATTTCAGTAACATGGATTGTTATTCTGTTGGAAGCAGTCTCAGAAGATGAGCACACTGTCATAAAGGAATGGCCATAGCAACGATACTCGGACTGGCTGCGGCATTTAAATGAAGCTCAATTGGTATGAAGGGGTCCAAAGTGTGCCAAGAGAATATCCCCCACACCATTACACCACCAACAGCAGCCCGAACCATTCCTACAAGGAATGATGGATAGTTGCAGCACAAATCTAGACTCATCAGACCAGGCAACATTGTTCCAATCAATTTTGGTGAGCCAGTGCTAATTGTAGCCTCAGTTCCCTGTTCAACGAGGCATTTTTACCCAGAAAACTGCCGCTCACTGGATATTTTCTCTTTCTCAGACCATTCTTTGTAAGCCATAGAGCTGGTTGTGTGGAAAAATCCCAGCAGACCAGCTGGTCTGACACCAACAACCATGCCACATTCAAAATCACTTAGTCACTTTCTTCCCTATTCTGAAACCTAGTTTGAACCTCAGAAAGTTGTCTTGACATCTTGAACAATGCTTAAATGCACTGAGTTGTTGCCACATGATTGGCTAACTAGATTTGCATTAACAAACAGTTGAACTGGTGTACCTAATAAAGTGGCATTGGAGTGTATAATGTGTTTTCATTTTACAAAAGTTTAATTCTGATAAATTCTTTGTCTATAACCCTCAACAAAATTCCCAGTCCAATTATTTCCAAGTTCTTTTCCTTTCTCCTATAAAAGGTGACCTAGAAAAAGTACTCATACCTGAACAAAGACAGTGAAGAAAATCACAGTGATAATGGCGGTGAGGAAAAGCTCTCTCTCAGGAAAGTGTTCACTGTCCAGCAGGAACCCAAGGGAGAAGGCAATGGCACCTCGCAGACCACCGTAGGCTATAATGAACTGATCCTTGGTGGTCAGCTTGACAATGCGGAACTTGTTGATTATATAGGTCAGACCAACAACACCTGGGAAGCACAATGTACAAATGAGTCTGTCTTTGTATGTCAGAAACTTTGTGTCAACAGACCTAGATTTGATGCAATCTTTCTAGCGTTTCAGATTAAGGTGCGACTGCAACAAAAAGGAAGTGTGTAAATGCCAGAAGTTTATATAACTTTGCGTGTATTTTTCTGTGAAACATTGAAGAAAAAAAAGGAAAAAAAAATCACAAGACAAGAACAACTGCTTTCCATCATAAGATCTTGTATCATATGATCCAAGTAAGACTGACTGATTATGAACCACAATCATTTGTTCCTGGAGCTAAAATTTTAAATCGACATAACTCTCCAGTTGCTGACTCTTTCATTTTCAACGTCTCTCCAGGAACACCAGATGGCAACACTTAATCACAGTTCCTTTATTAAGAACGTGGCATTTCTATGTACATCACGTTATTTTAAAACATACTGTGACACATTCACCTCCTTTGCAAAAAAAAAAAAAAAAACCCTTTAGCTTTTTTTGTTTAACCCCAGAAATCAGAAACCAGGCGTATAAAAATCACTTCAACATAAAATCTAAAAACACTCACTGAACAAAGCTAACTGCTGCATCAAAAGGATCTTATAATAAATTAAAAAAACCTTGAAAACTAAGTGGAAGTGTGTCCCAACTTTTGACTGCTGAATATATTTGAAGAAGTTGTGCAAAAATAAAGAAGTAGAACTGACCTATAACTCGTGCAAGCAAACACAGAATGACAGTGACGGTGACAAAGGTCCAGTTCCACGAGTGAGGTCCAGCCACCGTGGCCACGCCCAGAAAGATAAAGATTAGTGTCTCACTGAGGCTGCTCAACATTTTCAAGAAGTACTTGATGGTGGTGTGGGATTTGTGGGATATGTTGGCCTCCACATACGGTCTCATCACTGCACCGCATGCTATTAACCTGGAAAGAGAAATGGTAAAAATTAACTCTTGACAGATGGTAAGATGGGTGAAAGATATATCTATTTTTCAGAAAACTTAATAGTTTTTGTCTTGTCATCCACATGAAAACACTGAATAAACCCAGGTAGCACAGAGCTACAGTAGGTTTTAAAAAGAAAATGTGGTTAACAACAGTACCAGTTTACTTGAGCCGGCAGCAACGGCCACCTTTTAAAAAAAAAAACAGCTGAGAGCTTTAGTTCCACACTAACTACAAAAAACAAAGATATGTTCATTCCTGTCTGGTAATCACTTCTCTGTTCTACTCGAGTCATGCAATGTTTCTATGTCAGAAAAAAAGTGGAGGCCAAAAACCAACTGACAGCTATATTCAACAGGTCACAGCAGCTGGTCAGCAGTCCTCCTCCAGTATTGATTCCTCTTTCAAAGCTTTGCAGAAATGATAAAAGGAATTCACATCAATAAGCTCTTTCACTCCTCATTTACAGACCACTGAAAAACCAAATCCAGAGGGGAGAGTCTAACTGCATCACCACCTCCAGTCGGGAACATCAATAACACCTACAATCTTAAACAGCCTAAAATTAAACAAAAAAAATGGACTGCCACGTACTAGAAGACTTGTAATATATTGAGTGTAATTTCTCTGAATTTATAAGAGAAACATAATATACCCCCAATGGTGAGGATGCATGTAGAGCATGACATCTATATGCATTTGATCTAAGCACTGAGGAGAGATCCAGTGCAACACAAGAATATTTGGCTCACTCACACACACAAACACACACACTTAAGATGACCACAAATTAACCATGTCAGTAAAACACTTATCAGACAGAACTGCAAACTAACTGATTTCTATGGGTGATGAGATTAGATTTTCCCCAGCCAATCACTACTAGTTTAAGTCAGCTCAGATGTGTGGTCATGCCAGTGTATTGGTTTTGCTGGGATTCTAAAAGTGCAGCATAGTGAAGTGAAAACAGTTCAACATGGTTCTCCATTTGTTGTACAGTATCTGTGCAATGAGTGTTAAAAAACAAACAAACACGCAAAAAAACAACAAAAAACAAACAAACAGTCATACCACTCTGGCAGTACACACGTTGATGCTTCGCAGCAGCTTTACAGTGGCGTTTGTCTCACCCGCAGCACTGATTAGCCAATCATTAGAGCTCCCAGAGCACACAGGTCAGACTGCTCTTCAGATTTCACAAAAAACAACACAGCAAAAAACAAAAAAGATGTTAAAAAAGGGGATAAAGAGCCAGACTAGCCTACTAATTAAGGTAGGCTGGGTCATTCACACTGTTAAATATAATTTGGTGATCTCCTGCTGGTTTATATAAACACGTTCGATGTTCTCATGATGAACGTGTGAAATAAACCTGTGTCCCTTTTTGTCTCCCTTCTCTGTCTCCCGCAAAGGTACACAGCTCTTTTGTATATTTAGCACTTCACATTATAGCCGATAGCAGCACATTCACCCACCGTCTGCAACAGTAAAACAACCATTTCATGTCACAATGCCAGACAAACCAGTCTACTTGATAACGTGGATGAATATGAAGGTCTGATCAGTGAGATTCTTATATACAGCGATCAATTTGTTTTGATTTGAATTTTTTTTTCCTTTTGAATAGGCCACTGCAGCCCCTATTTTTGGTAGTGTGGCAGTTTCTATCCACCTTTGCAACTGTGTTCCAAGACCCTATAAATACTGTCCCATCATTGTGAAGTCTCTCAACCTCAATTAAAATTCAGTGATATTGCACAAGTCTGAATTAAATTTTGCTGTATACCTTATGTAGAATACAATCTGAAAATGTGCTATTATATTGCTGCCTCTGTCCAAGTCTGTTATACAACAACCCAGGAACTTACGCCATGATGCCGGAGAGGTGGAACATTTCGGCTGACAGGTAGGCCATGTAGCTGTACACAAAGACAAAAAGTGGCTCGATGACACGCGTGTGGGAGGTGAAGCGTGAGGTGAAGGCAGCCAGGATCCCATAGATGGTGCCTATTAGAACACCACCCAGTGCAACTACTAAGAAGGAGATGACTCCCAGAAAGCCGTTCAACCATGTCACCCCGCCAATGCCTGCAAACTCCTCAAAAAGGTGGTACAAGACCCATGAGAGGGAGAGTGAAAGAGGGAAGAAAAAGGTGAGCAACAAAAACACAGGTAAAAAGGCACGGATTAGTGAATGAATGAAGGAATGAATGGACAGATAGTCTGAGAATTCAAGAAACATGATACTAATTATTATGATGTGTGAGAAGACATGAACTAACATCTTAGTCATCCAATCAAGCTGCAGTTAAAATTCATCAGTCAAGGTTCTAAGGACAGAGGGTGCTGTTTGAAACACTGTGAGGGCAAATTTTTTTTAAATTTGTTTGAACATCAAATAAAATGATAATAACTGTGGCCTCTGGGCTGGTTAGACATTGTACAAAATTTTATATATATATATATATATATATATATATATAATAAAAAAGTACAGCAAATGACAAATCCAAAACCACAAGTCGCAAAGCATATCACTTTATCAAGCAGTCAAGATAAGTATAATCAATATTTTGTACTAAAAAAAACAAAACAAAAACACATCAAGACAAACCGAGTATAGTACAATGTATGAGTGTAATACATTTTTTGATTCGGGCAAATGGACGCAGATATCGTTTAGTTCTGTACCAAGGATTTGCTAATAATCTCACGGGGGGATATACTAGCCCCTGGAATGCCAGGCAGACAAATCAGCAGACTGTCAAGTGCTAACCAGTCTTAGCCTGATGAGTCTGCAATCAAATCTTTCTGTGCCTACAGAGGCACTGTACTACGCATTTCGAATTGTAACACAGGAGCATATGAAAGCTACAACCAAGGCTCACACACAGTATACTACATATTTTCATGAAAGATGTCTTATATATCAGTCTACCTTTATTGGTGAACTAATGAGGCACGAATTTGGTTACTCACCACAGTTACAGCATCATTGAGCAGTGATTCGCCAAACACCAGGATATGCAAGAGCTCATTGATATGGATCTCCTCAAACACAGCAAGCACAGCAACAGGATCCACAGCCGATATGATGGAACCGAAGAGCAGGCACTGCAGAAGCCCTATTCGGTGAAGGAATGAAGGGTTTTCTGGACGAATCTGACACACAGCATATAGCAAGCCCCCAACAAAGAAGGCATTCCAAAGAGTCCCCACAACAGCAAATATTAGGATTGTGCCCAGGTTCTCCATGAAGGGACGGATGGGCAGGAAGTAGCCAGCATCCAGGATGATGGGGGGCAGCAGGCAGAGAAAGAACAATCTAGAGTCCATCACCGGTGGGACTTCTTCTCCAGCAACTTTGATAATTCCCCCCACCAGCAGGCCTACCACAATCAACAGGCAGCTCTCTGGCACAATGTTGGACAGGTGAGGAATCAAATGGAACCCTGGATGGAAACAAAGCAAAAGACAATGACATAAGAAAATAGGACACACTGACAAGGACTATACATGCCTGTGGGTGAAGAGCTGCAGTGGGTCTGTATTTAAAGTATAGACCACCTGTACTCACTGCCAACTACAGAACTAATGTAGTTCCATATGTAAAAATACAAGCAAATAGATCTGAAGTAATAACACACTGTGTTGGTTTTTGGGTTTAGCATAAGTAAAAAGCAAACAGAACTCAAACACATTTTGTGGACACACCCTAAAATGAACTAGAACTGCTCCTAGCTGTTTCCTGCTATACAACGATCACACAGGACAAACAAACTCAAACATGCTAACACCATTCCATGAGCAATAAGCTATGGCACTACATTTATGTGTTTAGGGCAGAACTCTCAGGTTAAATAAAAATAAAAAAAAAGGCTCCTGTATTTAAAGTCAGGATTCTACAGTGGTGATATCTGCAGAAAATGAAAAAGGAATCCCTTCTGTGACTTTTGTGTAGACATGCCAGAGCTTGCCTGTCTTCATTTGTTCATGCCAACATCTAAAAACCTGAAACTACCGGTATGTTAAAGAATGTGAAAAGTGCACTCCATAGCTGCTTGTCTTAACATATACATATATATATATATATATATACATATATATATATATATATATATATATATATATATATATATATATATATACACACACACATATATACATATATATAATATATATATATATATAATATATTTTTGCCTTTTTTTTTGCCTTTATTCTTATTTCAATAAACTAATTTTGCAGACATTCCACATGACTAAAATAACATTTTGCAATTGTTTGCTTGTGGCTACGTGGCTCATGCCACAGAATGGAGTCTGTTCTTGCTGATGCATTCACAGTCACTTAGACTTTTCCACTCCTGATAAAATGACATATGCCGCTAATTTAAAATTAGCTAAATAGGCTATCTTTTTGACTTTCAAAATGTAAACACAAGTTGCATATGTATTTTGAGGCAATAAAGCGACTGCAACCTTTGGAAAATCAATAAACAAAAGGGGATGAAGACTTCAAAGGGACAGCAGCAGGCATCCCAGTGGCTATTTTTACTGTACACAGAGGCATGTCATTCTCTTGCTGGCAATGTACCAAATAACACTGCATAAACAGAAATGTAAACCAGGTAAGATTACAACCTCACATACAGGCCAAACAACATTTTTGGGAAACATAACAAAACACTATACACCAATATATGAGGTACTGCCTCAGCTTAACATCATCTGGCAATACTGCAAATATTTTCACTTGAGTAACACTTTCAATTTGACACATTTTGAAATTCCATCCAGTTTGGTGCAAAAAGGAGCCTTGATCTTAGATGCTTGTGAAAAAAAGGCACCTGTTTCATATTACATGGCCCAGATGGATTCAAGGCCATTCTGAGTGACACAGAGACACATTCTATTATTGTGTGAATGTTTATATTAAGAGACAGAAAACGCAACAACTCGATGTGTTAATTGACCCATATCGACAAGTTGTTTTTCATAACCACCCTAACCTACACTGGAACATGTGGTCCACCTGGCCCTATAATTTTAGATTCTAATAGTAACATTCACACTCACTTCAGCACTGAAACCCAATATGCTGGCTTAATACTAAATAGATACATCCTAAAGCGCACATGCTAAACTATGAGTGAGCACCACAGCTACAAAGCGAAATCATTTTAAGAAAAAAGAACTGGACGGTCCTGTGAAATCTAAAATAACTTGAAATGTTAGCTGCAGGATTTGTGCTCCCTCCTGAGCAAAGAGAAGCAGAGCAGGAAGGTGAACATCTCAAACATGCTCAGATTTGCTTGCTTTTACGCAATGTGGGTAATGCCGCGCCTAATTAATGTTCACGAATTAGCACATTACAGTTTGTCATGTACATATCGGGCCTTTACGCCAGTTCACAGATTTATTCTTCCAACACAATCGTTTACAGTCAAAGCATACAAGTTTGAGTTAATTTCCATTTGTCTTAACAGTGTATAAAACACCAGCATCACAAGTTAGAAATTGGACATTTGTGTTTCCAAAAACAAAAAAGCTCAACAAGTCTGAGAGACAAAGCTGCAGGATTAGAGCTCTGAGGAAAAACAGTGACGGTTTATCTTAAATAGTCTGAAGAGACTTCCTTTTCCCACACTAAGAAGCCAAAATCCAAGTGCTCTTATTTTAAATAACCTTACTAGGAAAAAGAAAAGCACCACACAGCCTCTGAGCGATTCAGTATCCAAGTGGGTCAACAAAGATACTGCTTGAACACAGTAAACAAAAAGTTTATGAAACTTCACCCAAAGGCATGCAATCTGAGCAGGATGTAAATTCCACTGCTACTTCTGAGATTTTTCAAAACACAGTGTCTGTTCAGAAGAAAGCATCAATGTGCTCACAAGAGGCTTTGAAACCAAAGCTAAATTAGCACCATAAATTCGCACCTTGGTGATTACAACATCTCAACTCCCAGCTCACATGGTTATAATTGCAAATTTGCTTCTAAATGTGTTACAGGCATCAACACCACAGGGATATCTGTACAGTGTGGGGGACATCAAATTACATGAGTCGGCCTACACACCCCCAGCTAAGCTAATTGGTACTCAGCTGAACAGAATGATTAAAGTGAAAGGCCTCCCTCAGATAGAATACCCATGATAGCATTTTATATGAAAATGCCTGCCGGCAACTGTGGGAAGTCATATCAGTTTATTATCCCTTTATTTCAGTCGTAATGCATAAACAACTGCAAGGTATTCAAACAATTCCGAAGGTACCGTTGATAATTTAAAAACACAAGGTATGCTAAATATGTTATTCTCTTTAATAGACATTATTTTCAAACAGTACTGTGCAAAAGTCTTGGGCCAGTCCTCATTTCTTTACATTTTGCTTCCAAGGAGTCTTGAGCAATACCTCTCCAGACTTCCGGAATGCCTTTTTCTTTGGACACTGCCTGCTGTCTGCCTGCCTCATTTCCAGTCCAGTCCTTGTACTTGACAATTTTTAGAGAGATGCTTATTTTGTTTGTTAGACAGCTGTTTTGTCTACACAACAGACAACTTGGCAAAGAACCATAAATTGTATCTTTAGGCACTTTGCTACTAGCAGCCTAACAGAAAAATCATTTGCTCCCTTTACTTTAGTTACATTTCTTTTTTAAAAATCCAAAGATAACAGTTTGACAGGCATAAACTAGTATTTCTGAACTAATAAGCCATTAGCCAAAAACTTGGTATGGTGTGCAGTGAAATTGACCGATAAACAGTATCTGAAAGTTATTTAATTAGGAAAAAAATTCAGCAAAGATCTGACACAAGACCTGAGACATGCATCTGGCCCTTCAGTTGATCCATCCAACCTTCACTGAAGCCTCATTAGAAATGGTTTCTAAGAATTTATTCTCTTATTTTTTTTATAAATAAAATAACTATTAATGTTTTCTTGGAATTCCATGTCTCTGGTTAAGTAAAACTAGTATCAGGGATAGATTCATTTCCATATTGCTGCAATGGCTCATTTAAATGGATAACGTGAATATGAAAAAAATTTATACACTCAAAGACACATTCTACTGATTTGAATGTTTATAGGCTAATATTGTGTACAATAATAGCTATCCATCTATCATTATTATTGTACACAATATTAGCCTATAAACATTCAAATCAGTAGAATGTCTTTGAATGTCCCTCAGGAGAAACTAGACTCAAACAAATACAAGGGATCAAGGAGAGGGCATACCCCAGCATGAATGAATGAATGAATGAAACACAAAACCCTTCCAGCCATCATCAAGTGAAGGGCAATAACACAGAAGATAGTGAACTCCAAAGAAAACTGGCAGAAGCTGGTACACAACGTCAAGATTAAAACATGGGTATATCGAAACTAAGTGTCTGATACAGTGTACTGTATGGCCTTTTAATGCATGTAAAGACTTTTTCATGCCATGCTCTTACAGTAGGAGATCAGACAGTTTGTCACGGCTGCTTTTCAACAAGGGCGGCTGCTGCTTCCTTGCCCCATTGCATCCTGGGTGTCTTTATGCAACAAGGTTATTGAAAACTAGCAAAGGGTAACAGCTCTTTCACATCTTGCTGTGTACCCATTATCAGTGCTGCCTGGTACAAACTACACATCGTCATTCCCAAAGCCAGGAACGGTGTCCTGTTGCCAGGTGACTAATTACAAACCACTGGCAACCAAATCAGCTGGATTAAGCAAGCACAAAAGAGAGAACATATTTTACCAACTCCTTTGTTAAAAATGGTGGCTGATGATACATTCATCTGGTTCTCTTTGTAGAAATTGTGATGTGGTTGTCAGCCTTCCAACAGGCGTTCTCAGAGAGGCCAAGATTTGCATGTATTTTAGCGAGAGACGTAGGACATGTTTGGTGCTATATAAAAGCTGTTGTGAGTCAGTGTTCAATGCACACCACTGTGGTACTCAAGTTGCTTGTGCAAGAATGTATCAGTTTGAATTATTTATTACAGCCTTGCCGTGGTATAATTTAGTAGAATCCCTGGCATCATATCGTCACAAAACTAACAGCAGGGTTTCCTTACAAGGATATGTTGCTGAGCTTTGGCCATAATATGACATGAACACCTGCTGGATTCTTACTATCATTAAAAAAGGTGTCTTCTACCTTAACTATAGGGGAGTACAGCAGTGAGCATATCAAATGCTGGTTGCAAGCAAGAATGTACACATGCTTTTAGGCGACTAGACTAAGGCTTTAAACGAGCAGAAAGCAGTCACCAGAAAAGGATGAAAATTTGATGGAGTTGTGTGACTAACGAGATTGTTTTGTAGAGAACAGCAAAACATTTAAGTAACTTTCTGTTTATTGTATTTATTTACCCATGAGGCAATTTTCTAAACTAAACTAAGAGAGAGCTGCTTGATTTAGGCTCACTGTTTGGGCACCCATAGTTTGTGAAGACAATTTCTTCTTGCTGCCAGTGGCGTAAACACAGAGTAACAAACCATTATACCAGTAAGCCAATATTTCTAACTACTCTAAAGGGTTTTTGCATGAATGCTCTTGGTATTTACTATATGTGAAGTATTTTTTAAACACAGACATTTATCTTTAATTTCAGAAGTTCAATACTTCCCTCTGTTGAATAAGCTGGGCTATGTTTTAACTAAACTACACCATAAAAATATGTGGAGTACAATTTGCGACCGAGTGACTCATTCTTTGCCAAGGGTTTGGTTTCAAATGTTGTACTGGGAACGTTTCCACACACAGGCAAAATTAAATTACGGCCCATATTTATTAAGTGTTTGGCAAATCCACCCGGAGAACTAATACATTAATGAAACTTACTCATAAAGAATCATGTGCTTTGTTCGAGTGCGACCACACACACTCTTGTGAATTAATCATAAGCCAGGCCTTGGTTAACTATGGTAGGTTGCTTCGATATATAGTGACTGATTTAAAAAAAAATACAGTGACTATAACACAGTGACAGACAAAGTAAACCATTAGCAGCTTCAGCAACCATTATCATGAACTATTTACTAGAGATAAAGCAGTCTTGAAAAGGTATGGGCGGGTCTCCTGGGGAACCATTTACGCAGCAAACAAATAAGCCTAACAGCCTCAGAAGCTCTAATCAAGGCATAATGGATCAGAGAAAATTCAACCTCTGTGCAGTTTACAAATTCAACTTCAGGCTACAAGAACAAGATTAAAAGGTCACAGTGCAGTTTCTAGTGATTACAAGTCAAAGTGAACAAATCAAACCATAAACTTGCAGTTCATCAAGTTTAAAAAAAAAACAGGAAGGAAACAAAAAAGTGACCAAAGACATGAAAAGAGTTAAAATGCTGAAAATGTACCACAATATTTAACGCTGTCAGTTACTTCATCACTGCCAGAGTTTTCTTATGGAGACGCTAACTCTCCAGTTTCTATCCCCTCGTGCCCACCCTGGCTCTAGAAACCGATCCATTTTCTGATCTATTTGCTAGAAGCAAGGGGACACAGGAATCAAGCAGCTGCACAACACATTAAGGCAACTGTTCAAAGTTGTGACCCAATGTCCACACACACCTTATGAATGGATGTTAGGCTGAATGAAACCAAAAGCACATGAAAGGTCTACTACTGTAAACGTAACAGAAAGTCTGCAGGTGAAGTTATGCCCATCCACTATCTTACTGTGATCAGTAACATATTACATTCATGCTAAATGGGTAAAGTCATTCAGTTATAGTATATTTTCTTCATAATTAAAAACAAAAACAAACAAACAGATGCTTTCAAATACACCCTTGCTGCAAATACAGAGACATATTTATATGAGGACTACATCTATGGTACACAGCCAGTGAAATTACAGCTTTGGGGTCACAAGATATCATTTTGTGTAACAGTGGCTTATAGCCTAATTACAGAATCAAAAATTGAGGATGCCTCATGAATATAAAGGCTTTAACCCTTTATCATGGTATGGGCATGTCTCAGTGAAAGTGCATCCTCTGGTTTTGATTTATATGAAAAGCTTTTGGGGTGGCTATAATCAATTCATGTAAAGTGCTCAGTTTAAAAAAATAAGGAGAGAAAGCACAGTCAGGGTTGCTTAAGAGATGGTCTGTGAATATGCGTTTCGGCTTGTAAGATATAAAGTCTATGAACATGAATCAGAGACACGGCCGAGGCAGAACAGGGTAGCAGCCACTTTGAATTACCCAGATCCAATTTTCAGCAGTTCTGGGATAATCGGAGGCTTAAGGTCACCACTGTCTGCTGCTGCTGTCAGCCTACACACTCATCTAGTCTCATTTATTATTTGCTTTCTGTACTTTCCTCCTTCCTTTTGCTCATGCTCGTCTATCATTTTTACTCAAAGTCCTTGAGCTGCATCCCAACAAGTAAGTCACCCAAGACAGGTGGCCCCTCTCCCTGTCCACTCTCCTGAGGTATTGGGCTTCTTGCCCAGACAATGAGGCAGTATCCTCCCTGGCTACAGGCTGCTCAGTCAGGCCCCTGATGTCACAGGCAAATGACAAGCTGCTGGCTCTCAGGAAAGAAAAAAAAAAAAAAAGATAGGTGGGGACAATGCAGTATTCTGCAGAAAACACCAAGACAGGAGAAACTGATTATTGAGGGTAAAAACGGGACAATGGACAGGCACCAGAGGAGAATGCGAGCAGAAGGTAAAAAAATAAAAATAATAATAATAATAATAAAAAAACCCAGATCATCTCAAAGTAGTGTGCTGCTCTTGAAACATTCCTCAGGACAATTTTGCAAGGTAGACGTACATTGTGCTGAAGACCAGACACCTTCCAACATCCAGACTGCTGTATCAGGTTGCTTAGTCATCATTGTAGCAGGGGGATAAATACAGCTCTTAAACATCTTCACCACATGGGACTGGCAGATCTGATGAGTAGTCTGCCTGAATAGCAACACTGATTTGCCCTCTCACAGACTGAACTGAGGTATTTTGGTCAAACTGGTTAAGTCAGCATACCAAAACCGTCATTAATTCTTATGCACAACACGAGTAAGGTGAAGGTCAGAGATTAGCTGGTAAGATTACGGTTGGTTTCTGTAAAAACCTCCATGCAAATTTGATTTATCTGTGTGATCTACTCCCTGACCTCCAAGAAAATGTAATCTAACCCAGCTATTTTGATTCAAATGAGCTGTATAACAACCACAAATTGTTGTATAATTATTCACCTGAAAAATGGCTGCAAATAGGCTACACCTGCTATAAAGACACTTTTAAGACACTTTTTTTTGGAATAGGGGTATAACAAGCAACCACAAAAGCAAGCATTTGCTGAAAAGGTTGAAATCAATGGCCAGGCCAGAGGAAGCTTTCAAATAACATGATACTCACCTAATTTCATCAAAGAAGCAAGGAGGACCCATAGTGCGATTTCGAACGCCGTCTTTACACCGTCGTAGTTAAAGTCGAGCACAGGGAAAGCCTTTCCCCCGTGTTGCTTGCTATGGTTCTGCGCTTTGTGGCTGTCTGAATGTGCCGGGATGGGAATATGCTGATCGGAGCTGGCAGCTGCGAGAGTAAGCACGGAGCCCTCCAGAAACACCAAAACCATCACTAGGATCAGTCTCCGAAGCCGGCCCGAAGAGCCGTATAACACAGTCCTGAAAGGCATGTTGTCAAAAAAATAAACTGACGTGAAAATAATTACGTTTGTTTAACAAGCACAGCTTGAAAGACCCAAGCAAGTTCAAGGAAGTTGAGCCAGCTGCCACTTCGTAGTGTCGTGTTAGTTCAAACTCCTCAGTCGAAGAAGATTCTAAATGACAGCCGGTTCGTCAAACTGAACTCGAACCAAATCCCCCATTCTGTCAGTCAACGTCAGCTAGCTAGACTTCTGCGCTGTTGTAGCCAGGTAACACTCGCTTCCAGCACAGGCCGTCGCGGAAAGAAAGCAGGAAACGGCAAGATGCTGCAAAGAGTCTCTCTTTTTTCTTCTCTTTTTTTTTTTTTTTTTTTTTACAACAGCCCGGTAACCTTAGTTGCTCTTCGCAGCGGTGTTTCACAAGTTTGTCCGTTTCCTTGTCACTGACTATCAACGTCTTCTTCGGTGGAAGATGTCATCGTTTATGCCTGGGGGTAAACGAGGCACAGCGGCATCCCTTCGGCGTCTCCTTTCTCCTTCCTACTGCCCTACAAACTCGTCCGTGAGACGGCTGGGCTCGGATACTGACCTTGAAGAGAAGTCGCGCAGCTGCCACATTGTGTTTTACCGTGCGCACCGCGTACACCAACTTTCTGATATTAACCTCCGTGTATGCCGCATCTTCACGGCATGTCCGAGAAGACAAAACCTACGTCAGGCGCTGAGCGCAGAAAGAGGATGTGGAACGACCTTTGCGTGTGCTGCGCCCTGCCACTGAGGTTTGTCCCGGGTTGTCAAACCAAGTGGCGACTTGTCTCGTCTGCAGCGGTATTTTAGCTTCATACAACCTTCAAAAAGCACACCCTTTCGCGGAGCTTTAGTGGGTGGGATAAGGAGTAGAGTACGGAGGGGGGGGGGTGTTCCGCATATAGTGACACCTATAGGAAAGGAGGTTTGAGGTGTAGGATCCCCACAGCATTTCTGCTCTGCACACCTGCTCCTGAATGGGCTGTGTGGAGTCTGTCGTGTTATGTCAGTAATGTCTGACACTGTTGAAGTCTCATGGAGATGCAGCAGGGAGATCAAAAGTCAATGTTAACTACAGATCACAGTCCAGTGAGCACTGTTCATTAAGGATCAGTTGTATATAACCATAATGTGTGTGCCTCAGGGACACAATTTGCAATGCTTAAGCATCAGTAGTATGAGAAATGATGTTCATAATGGCTAATCATTAATGTGATAGCTGCATAGTGGAAGGTCAGTGGTCATTTTCTACTGCCAGCTGCAGCCCACAGAGTAGTTAGGGCCTCAATATGTTGTTCAGGGACACATATCTGGAGTGTGTGCTTGCTATTATGATATATCTTGTGGAGAAGAAAAGTCAAGACAATATATCTCTGTGGGAGTGGCTTGGGAGACTACTGGCATTGCAAGTTAAAAATAATGACTCAGCAAACTAGTGATTTTCCAGACACACCTGTTGGATTTAGTAACATGTAATTTCCTCCTGTACTGCAACTGTAGCTGTCACTCATGTCAAACCAGTAGGTAGCCATGAAGTAGTACACACAACCCTGAGCGTGTAAAGAAAAGCTACAAGTTAGTTAATTTGGGTAAAACGGATTAATTACAAAATACAAACTTAAGAATTGCTCCAGAAAATTTGTTGAGCTTTGTTTTGTTTTTTTTGTTTTTGTTTTTAATAAGGTATGGTCAGTGGTGATAACAGTGTACTGCATTACACCCTCCACTTAAACACAGTTTCAGTCAGAATTTAGGCGACAAAGTGTCTGTGCTGTTTGTCATTTTGTCTCTTAATGTCTTTATCACTGTTTATGACTGTGGGGTGTTGGTTTTACAGCTCTTTGTTGTTGCTGCTGTGGAGCTTTGTGGTTTCCACCGGGGGGATGCAGAACCTGGGGAGAGACTTACTTCTGCTGACCTCTGTGCGCTAACCTCCAATTTCAATTGCTATACTAAATGTATACATTATAGACTATATGTATGTATTAGGGATCTTTGTAGGATACTGTTATTGCCATTAGTATGCAAGTGTTCCCACAAGGGAAAGCACAGATAATAAACACTGAAATAATGATGACTAAATTTAATTTAGCTGTGTTAAGTTTCAGTGTTCTGGTTATTTGCATGGTGGCTCACTGTCACACTGTCACAGCTCATTAATAAGCCACTAATAATGTTGCCAGTGCTTTTCTTATGATGGAAAGTTGAATGTCTGCTGTGAGGAGATGTTATTGTATTCAGAACTGATAAGTACATCCAGGTTCTTTCTGCATTATGTACCTGCGATTAGAGGATTTACTATGCTTAATGACTGTTTAGAATATAAATACTTTCATCACTTTTTCCACTGCAAAGCAGCAAAGACTGTTTTGTGTATAGTATGGAACTGGGTGTCAATCAAGAATGAGTAGTAGGTTTAATTAATTAATTTACTTACTTCTAGCTGGCAATTTTATTAAAGCGATTTTGCTAATCTATAGATATGAAGTTAGAGAAGCTGAGCCTATAGATTTGGTGGCTGTATTTGTGTTAATAGTTACAGGATTCACTAAAGGCACTTGTACTGTATGGATTCATTTGCATATTTGTTTTCTATTCTGAAATGTAATTTAGCTGGTGCCACTGATTGAGTGACTTTTGCAGAGGACCAAAAGGAGCAGAAACGCGCTGATTAATTCACAGCCCTTAAGTGTTTGCAAAATTAAAGACTGCAAATTGATCAGTGTGCTCCCGTCCCTTTTTGTCTTCTGAAAGATTACTGTCCTGGAATTGAGAAGCAGCTAAGTTGGTCACATTTAGCTGGAAGAAGGATTGCATCCTGGTTTTATTGTTACTATTTAATTTATTATACTATGCTGTGATTTCTCACAATTTTTTTTTTAAAGATTATTACTGTTGTAGATAAATAATTACTGTTGTGGATGTGAATGTAGAGCAGTGGAGTCTTTTTAATTTCAGTTGATTCATACACTAAAATGGATTTATACAGTGGCATTGTTATTTTGATTTTTAGTTTCTTTTTTTCTTATCAGACTTTGATTATATATATATATATATATATATATATATATATATATATATATATATATATATATATATATGAAAAGCGTGCCCTTCTGAAAAAACTTGTAAATTAACCCCATACAAAAACAGCGATGACCTGTTATACAACTCAAGTTCATAACCTACATCTGCCCTTCTCAGCTCTCTTGTGGTAAAGTTAGGTTGCCAGTAGCTTTGCTGCATGAAACCAGATTTCTACAACATGATTCCAAATGTCATCCAGCCCTTGGAGAAAATAATAGTGGGCATGGTTCTGTGGTTAGCAGATATGAGGGAAATTACCCAGGAAGACGGCACTGGCCACATGGCTGGCCCATCATACTGATGCTGAAACTAATTATAGCAAATAGATTATGTGCTTTAAGGCCACATGAACTGAAAGCCTCGGGGGTTCAGTGCTGTAGTTAAGACTACTTTACACCATACAGCTGAAGCCAAAATTTCAGATTTGATCAAAGATAAATTGTACATGACTAAAAATAAATCCTCAGCCTGAAGAAAAGGGAGTCACATGTTGAAAGCATTTCATCCGAGATCAGGCAAAAACAATTTTATTGAACCTTAGTGACCAAGCCTGCAGTCCAAAGCTTATTTGCTTTTGGGAGCCCTTCTTTCAAATACTTGGAGCTAAAGAAAGTACAGTCTCAATGATAGAAGTCCATTTTTTTCCTTCTGAACTGTGCAATTACACAATTTTCAATTATAAAACTCTACCAGTTCACTCTGACACTAAAACGGTTTATGTATCTGCTTTGAAGTTTCTATTTTCTCCGTTTATCGGCATGAATTTAGTCACTGTTTTTGCCCACAAACCACGTAATGTGGAGCAAAACAAGTCAATTATTCCAGGCGGTATTTGAACCTCTGGGGGAAAAAGCTGGCTGTAAATTTTACCATTTCCACTGGATTTAAAAACAAGGCAATTGACAAGTTTGGTGGCTACTTATGTGTTTGTTTGCCTTCATGTTTGTTTAATTTGGGAAAAAAATTACTCCAGTATAAAACCCTGAAGCATTTACAGTTTTGACCAGATATAAATACCATAAATCCCAGTTTACATAAATCTTTGCAGTTTACCAAGGGTCATATCAGATTAGAAAATTACATATTGAATTCAGAGAATCGTTTAGCTGCAGACTTCTTTCTTAATACTCTACTCAGAAGCTGTCTGCATCACTGATGCAGTCCTGGCTTCTGGCTAACCACTAATAAAGTGGCTTTGCAGTAGAGGCTAGCAGGATCTATTGCTGTCACCTTCTGGATTTGTAAAGATGCACCAGCAGCGATCTGGAATGATACTCAGAAAAACAAATGGTGACATGGTGCCACCTGGTATAAGCTGTGTAAATGATGACGAGCTCTGACAGCATGTCTGCCAGCAGGGATAGTAGCAAAATATTTTGATGGCTTTAATCACACTCTGTTAGGGAGAAGTAGTTATTTAAGGATTCTCTAGGCTAAGAGCCATTTCTGACATTGAGCTGAAGCATCTTGATAATGTCCAATCATCCCACCCCCACCCCCGTCTCTTTGTCCACCTCTTCTCTTTCTCCAAGAGTGTCCTTCACTGTGAACCTTTCCCCCACATTTGCTGAAACCATTACTGCTCTAACTAATGCCAAATCACATTATGCTTAATAAATATACAGCAGCTCTTACAGAGCACATATGGTGTCATTTATGATATATTACATTAAGCCAACACTCTCATTATGGCCACATGTTAATGGCACGCTATGGGTCAGACAGTGACTGTAGTGTCTGTGTAATCTGGTGATTGGTCAGAATCAACATGACCAGCATAACATCAGTGGTTGAAGCAGATTACTGTAACTGGCAGCATGTACTCTTGGAACCAATCATTGTAAGATGACCAATGACAGTGATCAACAATGATTTTGCTACCTGGAGAAAAGCACCTGATATAAGGCATTTCAGGTATGCTGATTCCAAATCTATGATCAGAATTTCTCTAGCACGTCAGGTTCTTGAGTTATGCACATGTCAATATTTAGCTAATGTATTGCTGTCCTAGTGCTTCTCATGCGAATGAAGAGTGTGCTAAGATTTTCTAATTTTGAAATTAAACAGAATTTAGCGATAATTTGAGTGATTTGGGGGTGCTGAATCCAAATATGGTCTTTAAAATTCAATCAACTAAAGTTTAACTGCCAATATTGAGGATCAACAATGCCAGAAATTTGCAATTTCTTATAGTGACTGCTTTGATCTGTCAATAGATTAAAAACAAAGTTTTAGTGCTACATCAAGTGATGGAATAGTGTTTCTGGGACAGTCCAAAGTGATGCCAAGCTGAGATCTTTGATGGACCCCCAAGTATGTGAGCTTATTAGAGACAAATACTTACTATCTAAGCTCAGACCCCTTGAACTAAGAGCATTTGAATCATTTTTTTCAGGTGGTACAGAATTTCTTGGGCAACAACAAAGCCACTAGTTGACGACATGCTCATATCATTCAAACGCATGGGTTGCAGAACGTCACTTAAGATTCACTTTCTTCACTCTCAGCTTGACTTCTTTCCACCCAGTTTGGGTGATATGAGCGATGAGCCATGGTGAAAGGTTCCATCAAGATATCTCTGACAGTGGAGACCAGGTATCAGGGCGCTGTAACGCAAACATGATGGGTGACTACTGCTGGTTTCGACAGCATGAAACTTCTGTGAAGCGCAAGAGCACAGAACTGTTTAGGCAGACTAATTGTGGACTTTGTTAGGTTGAGATTCCTCATATTGTTGATTTTGGTATCTGTGTCTATTTTTCACCATGTTGTATGGCTTTTTGGCCAAAATTTGTGTGATAGCTTTTCAGTGGAATAGACAGGAATGCGGGGAGGAGATACATGATCCCCTGCTCATGCCTGAGCTTCCTGGCGCCCCATCTGTGTGATTTATTGGCATAGTTATGTAACTCAAGATCCTGACGTGCATAGAGAACTATTCTAATAGGATGCATATTTGGAATCAGCATGCCCAAATTAGTAAAAATCAGTTGTTTTTCCTCAGGTAGCAGACAAGGTCTTTTGTGTTGACCAGTGTCATCAGATTACCAAGGTATAGACTCTCCCCCCTCCCCCCTCTCTCTCTTCAAAATGAGATACTATGAATCAATGTGTGATGCTCTAGATGGCTTTTACTTTGGAAAGAAACACTGGTAATGTCTTAGTTTAGTGTCTGAATCTTACAGTTTATAATACTAACTTTAATAAATTCCTGTAGCATTTCATGGCATGGCATGCAAAAAAATAAAAAAAACAAAAACACACACACACAGCAACAGCAGTGATGTGCACATTTACAGATGTGACACAGTTCAGTGGATGGGTTATTATTTGCTGGTGCATAATGGCTTGTGTTCCTCTGCACACTCTACAGATCAACAATAATAAAGATTTCAGGTTTAGATGCTTAAAAGAATGTCAGGGACAATAACCAAAGCCATACAGGGCTGGACAAGCGCCAGAGCTAAATATAAAGAAACTACCAGGCAAGCAGACACACACAGCACGGATACAACAACACAACAAAGAACAGAGGAAACATGAGGGCTTAAATACACTCACTAGGTAATCAGGGCAAGTGGAAACCGCAGGGAACAACAGGTGAAACAAATTAAACTAATAACACAGGGGAAGCAAAACTAAACACAAAGTACAGGGAACATGAGACTGTCAAAATGAAACAGGAAGTAGCCCAAAATGGTACAGTACATGCAAACTAAACACCACGGAGGACGGGCACACAGAGGGAACTAAACAGGGATCAAGACCCGGGGAAACAGACAAAGAGAATACAGAAATGGGACAGAGACACAGACTAGTCACAACATTGGGAATAAAACTCAATACAAAAACACAGGAGGCCAGGGACATGACAAAAGGACAAAACAGACACAAGAACACAGACGCAGGGAAACAGGGACAAAGGGAACTAGGAAATCAAAATGTAAACAACAAATAACAAGACAGGAACTAAGATGAATGATCAAAACCAAAACAAACTAGGAACATAACAGAACTCAGTGAAAACAGAACCTACAAGAATAAAACACAAAACACTGGGAACACAGCCCAGGACCATGACAAAATCTTACCGAGTAGCTCTGCTCTGATATACTGGAACAAATACTAATTTGGCTGCAGGTCAGCAATCACTGAGCTCATACTTAGTGTGTTATTTTTTACAAATTAAAAAAAAAACAAAAAAACATGAATTAAAAAAAGTTTGAGTCCAGCACTCAGAGTCTAACACTAGAACATTTTGGTTCTCGGCACTTACATTCAAGGTCAGCTTTTTCTCCAAGTCCAACAAAACTTTCTGGAATGTCTTAAATGTGTACCTGCAGTTCTCTGGATGCTCAGTGCTGAGAGTGTAGAGCAAATCAGAAATGACACCTAAATCTGGGGCAGTCACCCTCAGACATCTGCACCCTCCAAAACAACAGCAACTTCAGCTGCTCAATTTAAATTTATATGTCCATTGATGATTTATATCCCAGGATTGTAAGAGCACAATATAACTTATTGGATCAACTGTGCATAGGGGAATAGTTGACTCAACTTAAATTTATGTGTCAATTCATTATTTATCTTCAAAGATTTTTAGAATATTAGTTGTATTATTACTGTAGAATGTAGTATTACTTGTTCTCTACTAATTCAGTTATAAAATGTTAGCCGAACAATAAAATATGTATTATTTCAATATTAATAAAGTTGTCATTTTTATAGTGGAGAGAAGACACAACCAAAGAGGAGAAAGCTGTAAGCAGTATGTATGAAAGATGGTCAGACAAATGACTTTATAAAACTTTCCTAAATTCAATGTAATATCTGATCACTTTTGCTCACTTATACTCGTGTGACATATGCACACTTGACACTGTGGTGAAATAGAAACAAATAACTCACATATAGTCATGCATGTGGGGATCTACGTGACCAATCGCACTAATAACACTACACCTCTGCTGGAACTCACTATGCATCATAAATCCTGGTTACAGCCCTAGGTATATGCAATGCCTGAGAGGACTGTAATACTGGAACTTGGAGACTGGTTTAAAGCCAAAGTGGCCTTTGGTTCCTTTAAATGTTACTGTGCAATTTTCTGGTGGGCTGGGTGCACTGATTTTGAATTTGAATTTATTTATTTAAAAGGAACAATGCATACTGATGAACACTTCAATTTAAATATGCCAAGATTAGCCAAAAGGCAACTTTTCATCTGTAGTCCCAGGCAAGTTAGACAGAAACGAGGAGAAAAAGCAAAATCAAAACACCATCAGGCAATATACAACAATGTAAATAAAATCACACATTAAATTACATACGAAAACCCACAATACAATAATAAAACACAAAACAATAAATATAAAGCAACACATTGAAACAAAATTAATGATCACAAATATGTTTCCTCTTTAGCCATTGTTTAAGATGAGTTTTAAAACTGTTAAAAGTGGTATATTCTCTAATTACAGCTGGAATATTATTCTAAATCTCACCACCCTTAACTGATAACACCTGTTTACTAAGTGTTGTATTTCTAAAGGGTATTGCACAATCACCTCTAGTAGAGGCTCTGGTTAGTTTTCCACTAATATTTTATTTTAACATGATGAACTCACCTAATGAAGGTGGAGCAAGCCAATGTAAAATTTTACATTTATTTATCTTATTTTTTTTATTTTGAAAATTTAAAATATTATATTATTAAGATATTTAACTTAATGTACAATTGAAAATTCTTCTCCTTTCAGGAAGACATTTTAACATACACTTGACATTTTGAAAAAAGTTTTTTTTATTTAGTAGAAAACACGACTTATTAAGCCACTCATACAATTCATAGCACTTTTTCCAGAACTTCCATATCAGTCTTTGCCTTTGTAAAAACAACAGCATCATCTGCATACAGCTGAGTACTGATTTGTTACAAATATTTGGAAAATCATTAATATATAAAGAAAAGGGAAGCCACTGCTGTGTGCTTGCTTACACAACATTTAGGTGTCTGGTACATCTCAGAGTAACATCCACATGAATGCCATGACCCAAGGTTTCCCAGTGAAACATTGCATCATGACCATCATAAATGTTGATACAAATGGAAATTTTAGAAGAAGTGGTATCAAACCATTGAGCAATAACTCAGAAAAACATAAGTGAATATTCATTTACTAATGTGCTCTGAAAAATTTAATAACATAAAAATAGAGGTACAAATAATGCATAATTCAAAAATATATGTAAAGAATTAAGTTATAAATATTTGATTTAATTAAGAACTAAAAATTAAGAATATTATTTGCACAGAATGTGTACAATTTAGACTGGTTGATGCAATATTAGACATATCTAAACCTATGATATACTATGATTGGTTTTTGTTCATTAAATTTCTCTTGGTATTCTTCTCAGGCTTGAATAATATAATAAAACACTTTGGAGCAAATATACAAATTATTAGTCCAAAGCTAGAGGCCAGAATAGCAAAGATCTCCACAACCACAGTGAATTTTCCAGGAGAGCTGACATATGCTGGGATAAAGGTGATCCACACTGCACAGAATATCAGCATGCTGAAGGTGATAAGCTTAGCTTCATTAAAATTGTCCGGTAATTTGCGGGCTAAGACAGCCAATACAAAGCAAAAGGCAGAAAGCAGGCCTATGTACCCCAGTACAGCCCAGAAGCCAATAGCAGAGCCTAATTCACATTCCAGTATGATTTTCTCCTTGTATGTGGTCAGATTTTGTATTGGGAAGGGAGGGCTAAGTACCAACCAAACAGTACATATTAAAACTTGAACAGTTGTGAAGGAAAAAACCGTCATTCTCTGCTGTGGAGGACCAAACCACTTCATCACATTACTACCTGGAAGTGTAGCTTTGAAAGCCATTAAAACCACTATAGTTTTCCCAAGTACACAGGAGATACAGAGAACAAAGGTGATGCCAAATGCAGTGTGACGCAGCATGCAGGACCACTCAGATGGTGCTCCAATGAAAGTTAATGAACATAAGAAACACAGAGTCAGGGAGATGAGCAGCAGGAAGCTCAGCTCAGAGTTGTTGGCCCTGACAACTGGAGATGTCCTGTGACGAAAGAATACAGCTGCAGTTATGATGGCCAGACAGGCACCGAGAACTGAGAATGTAGCCAGGATGATTCCTAGGATGTCTTGAAAGGAAAGAAACTCCACAGGCTTAGGAACACAAGTGTCTCTCTTTGCATTAGGCCAGAATTCCTTGTGGCAGGGTAAACAATCAGCTGAATCTAAAAGAAAGAAAAAAAATATCTCTAGTTGTAATTTAGTCAGTGTTTAAGATATTGGCCATAAAAATATTTTGCATGCATGGAAATCATTGTATTTTACCTGTAGTATTACTGATCTCTCCCTCAGGACACAGTATACAGTCATAGCAGCAGATGGGTTTTCCTTTCTGCAGCACTTTACGAGTTCCTGGAGGACAGCTGTTAGTGCACACTGACACTGGCACCTGTCGAAGATATAAAAGGAGTATGATGAATGTAAATATATGTTATGGAGTTGTAATAATTCAATTCTCAAAAGTTTAATTTAGATTCTCATTACTTGCGTGCTACCCTCCATCCAGGTTATGTTTCTATCAATCTGGAACTCCTGGCCCATTGGCAGTGATGCATCATAGAGCCCTACAGTAATCATCTTAATGATTCCACTCTCACTTTTTTGCCAGTTAACCAGCTCATAAATAGCCACAGGATCACCATTATCATTAAATGACACAGCATAACCATTTTGGGAAAAATTTACTTTCTTCAGCTGAGATAAAACCTGTAAAGATGAGACAGAAAGGGAGGGAAGAGGGGAAAATGATGCATTTCTATAATAACTAATATTAATACTTGGTTTACATTCATTATATTAGAAGCAATGAAAGACACTGGTACTGACTTTTTTATTTTGACTAACCTGTTTGGACTCTAACCTGGTAAGTCTGTCACACTGAACTGTGGCATTTGTCCCCTGGCACACTGCATTATGGATGGCGTGTGCTATTGCATACACAGCCTTGTACACCATGTTAGTAATTCTTAACTGAGACGTGTCAGTGTATGGGCTTTGGAGATTGTGTATGTCTTCATTTCCATCACACACCTTTTTGTCTGAAGCAGCAACACCTATAGACATAAAAAGACATACATATTTTCACCATTAAAAAGCTAAAATAATCCAAATTATGTTAGCACAATGATTCACATTTGGAAAAGGGTTTAAAAAAGAGAGAGATAAAATCTAAGTCACTTGAAATCAACCTGGAAAGGCATAGCATGTGTCATATGTGTCAATATTTATAATATTTATAACATCTGAGATGCAACCTTTGTTCACCTCATATTTCATTATTATCAGTAGGTTTTGTGAAAAAATGGGTTGGCTCAAAAAGCAGCAGTTGCCTTTGTAACACCAGAAGTTTAACAGGATCATTTTAAAACCAAGAACTCTTTATTACTTTTTTTCAGTGTGCAGTTGAATGCATCCTCCCAGAACTCAGTAAGCATTGCAGAGGCAGCTATTTGAGACAGAGGGAGATTCAGCAGAAACTCTCTGAGACCTGGAATTACAGACTTTGGAATCCCAAATCCGACAGCTCCGGCACAGAAACTGAATCGCGTTAATTCTGGGCTGGTCACCCATGACTCACTGCCTATCCACTGGCGGGGTGGGAAAGGCTCACGTGAAAGCTCCTCCAACAGGACTGCCATGTCCCCTATAGCTGCAAATGCCACAACAACCATAGCTGTAGACCTTGAGAAAAAACATGGTATATTAGAAACTTTTATCTTTTTAATTATGCAAAATGTGACTTATTGTGGTGTATGACGGTATAAAACATTTATTTTTAAGATTGGAAACTAATCTCCACATGATTAATATTTGTGAAGTAGAAACCTGCGGATAACATCTGCTACTCTCTGGATCCTGCTCTGTGGGTGAGTCCGATAGAAAGACACAGAGTATTCCACACAGATCCCCTCTCTCTGTGCTGCTTCTAGAAAAGATGCCATGCCATTATTTCCGTAGTCTGAATCTGACCGAACAGCACCTATCCAAGTCCAGCCAAAGTGTTTTATCAGCTTGGCTAATGCTCGAGCTTGGAACTGGTCACTGGGGATTGTTCTGAAAAAATTTGGATACTGCTGTTTGTCAGACAAACATGCACATGTGGCAAAGTGGCTCACCTAAAGCAAAAGAGGAAACAAAACCCTTTTAAGGATAATGCAATCAAAAATCCTGCACATCCAGTATGTTCAACCCAAAGTTCACAAATATTTACTTGAGGAAGGTTAAAGGAACTGATGACTCGTGACATGCTGATGGATGGTGTAGACCCAGACTCACCAACAACAGCGTTCACCATACCAGATTGGGAGCAATTATTGCCAGTGTAAAACACAGAGTTCAAGCTATTCAAAAGCTGAAATGCTACATGCACCGCTACAGTCACTGATGCACATGAGTCATAGATCTGATACCCGAGTCTGATTCCAGGCAGCAGCATCGAGCTGTTGTTAATCTCTTCAATAGCAAAGATCATTGCACGTGAGAAGCGCAGCTCACGAGATTCCATGCTGCAGACAGACAGTTATGTCACTGTTAGAATTTAGGCTACAAAGACTTAGGTCAGGTTAATTACAAGAGAAAACACACATGCTAAGGAATATCTTTGGATAAAATGTACATGAAAGGGTTTCCTGAGCAATTAAATTTAGTACACAGGGTTAGTATGAGAAATCAATAGAAAATTAAAAATGAAAAAATATAAAGTATACAAATATAAAATAGAAAAGTTTACTTTCCTCTTTTTTATAAAATATTTTCTTAACACTATATAATTTCAGTTTTGAAAACAATAAACAATGACTATAGATTAATCAGTATTATTACATATTGGTTCTTAGCACTTTATACAAAAGAAAAATATGTTTTTTCAGCACAGCATAAAAGCAATGGAACACCTTTGAACATCTTAACTGTCAAAATATTTCCATTCCTATTAAGTCCAACATTCTTTTTTGGACCCACTTTTCTCTCTTACTGACCTGCCTCTGCAGCTTACTGGCTCAGGCATGGTGGTGTAGTTATTGTTAACTGTGTGCACATAGTTGTGAATGGAGAAAATGCCACCAATAATGAAGTCTCCATCCATTGAGAATGTGGGTAGACGAGCACTGCCCTGTGTCTTACAACTAATGGCTGAAGCCGCAGCACCAACCGGAGCCCCGGTACCTGTAGTCCTCTGATTCATACCATCTAGAGACACACCCAAGGCAACAGCTGAGTTCAGGTGAAACAAACACACATCCAATACCAAACCAATAAAAAACACCTCTATCTCCATCCCTGATGGCTGGTGTCTGTATCTGGCCAAAGTGTGTTTAACTGGTTTTTATATGTCTTCAGACAAAGGCGTTTGTTCTGCCTCTTCAAGAGGACATGCCCTTACCCAGCGGCCTTTGATTAAGTCTTTATGTTCTATTTAATAGAATACTCAGGAAATATATTATAATACTATAATTAAGTTTATTGATGTGCAATCTAATTTAAAAGCAAATAGATAAATCTTAAGAGTGGAGATTTGCTGATTTATACTTGCATTTTGAAACAAAATATGGACTAAAAAAATACACAATAGACCATGTGTTAAATTCTTACCTTGACAGTATAGATTAATTTAATTTGATTAAACTGATGATAGTAAAGCATAATCTAAAGCCAATAAAAGCTTGGCCCTGATAAACCTCCAGAGATGTGATGAATTGACAAAATATTCCTCAATTGTTTTCTGGAAATTTAATAAACAGGTATTTGTTTTGATACCCCGGATTTGAAATTCAGTGTATCGTTTCACATTTAATGTTTGATACTTTTACAAGTTCTCGTGCTGGCATGTTTGCCATTATCTAACTGTCTATTTCCAAACATTAATCTCACTCATATTGTTGATGTTCTTCACTTATAAAACTATATTTTGTTGACTTGTCAGAACAGGAATTTATGAACATTGTGGGAAAGCAGTTACAAGCTGCTATAACTTGCATTTTTTTGTACAGTTATACTATTAGTGTGTAACTGAGTGGACTGTAATGCTGTAATTTTAGAGGTTGAGTTAATGCCTGTCAAAGCCCTGGGTGTTGAGTTCTGGACTGGTTAAATTCATGTTCATCTAGTATTCTTTCTTTGGTTCCTACTTTGTTTATTTGTCACATTTTCCCTCTTTTGATCCCTTGTGTTTTAGTCTAGCCTTGCCAGTATCCTTTTCTGTCTTGTCAAGTGAATCTCTGTGAGCTACTTACAGTTTTATTTTGTTGTTCTGCTGGAGGTTTCTTCCTGTTAAAAGGGAGTTTGTCCTTCCCACTATCACCAAGTGCTTGCTCATAGACTGTTGGGTTTGTTCTGTAATTATTGTATGTCTTTACCTCACAATATAAATCACCTTGAGGTGACTGTTTGTTGTGAATTGGCACTATTTAAATAAAATTTAACTGGATTGAATTTTTTGGGAGTTGTGCTTGACCCTTTAGTTCCAGTGAAAGGAAGACATGTTGGACAATTGCATGCTCCCAACCTTGTGGGAACAGTTTGGTAATGGCCCCTTTCTGTTCCAACATAACAGTGCACATAACAAGGTCCATAAAGACATGGATGAGCAAATTTGGTGTGGAAGAACTTCACTGAACTGCACAGAGCCCTGACCTTAACCCGAAAGAACACCTTTGGGATGAATTACAGCAGAGACTAAGAGCCAGGACTCGTCCAACATCAGTGTCTGAACTCACAAATGTGCTTCTGAAAGAATTCCTAAACCTTGTTGAAAGCCTTCCTAGAAGAGGGCAATCATATTAAAACCCATGGATTAATAATGGGATGTCACTTGTGTTCATGTGCGTGTGAAGGCAGACAAGTGAATACCTTTGTCAGTATAGTGTATTATTGATGGATGTGTTTCACTTTGAATCAAACATTCATACATAAACAATTACAGTAGAAAATAATACATAAATCTAAAATCGGAATGTAAATTAGATCATGTTTAACAGTGAAAAGTTGTAAATATTTAATTTAACTGAGATCTGAAAAAAGAATATGCATATTAAAGGTGCGCTGATTGGGTTTCCTTTTGGAATACTAAGCATTTCTGAACCTCTGATATACTAGGATTGATTCTTTTTCATTAAATATTTCTTGGTGTTGTGTTCTGGCTTGAACACTATGATAAAACACTTCGGAGCAAATATACACAGCATTAATCCAAAGCTGGAGGCCAGAATGGCAAATATCTCCACAACCACAGTGAATTTCCCAGGAGAGCTGACATACGCTGGGATAAAGGTGATCCACACTGCACAGAATATCAGCATGCTGAAGGTGATAAGCTTGGCTTCATTAAAATTATCAGGTAACTTGCGAGCTAAAACAGCTAATACAAAGCAAAAGGCAGCAAGTAGACCTATGTACCCCAGTACAGCCCAGAAGCCAATGGCAGAGCCTAATTCACATTCCAGTATGATTTTGTCCTTATATGTGGATAGATTTTTCACAGGGAATGGGGGACTACGTACCAACCACATAGTACATATTAAAACTTGAATAAAGGTGAAAGACAAAACAGTCATTCTTTGCTGTGGAGGACCAAACCATTTTGTCACATTACTACCTGGAAGTGTAGCTTTGAAAGCCATTAAAACCACTATAGTTTTCCCAAGTACACAGGAGATACAGAGAACAAAGGTGATGCCAAATGCAGTGTGACTCAGCATGCAGGACCACTCAGATGGTGCTCCAATGAAAGTTAATGAACATAAGAAACACAGAGTCAGAGAGATGAGCAGCAGGAAGCTCAGCTCAGAGTTGTTGGCTCTGACAATTGGAGATGTTCTGTGACGAAAGAAAACAACCACAGCTATAATGGTCAGACTGGCACCAAGAACTGAGAATGTACTTAGGATGATTCCTAGGATGTCTTGAAAGGAAAGAAATTCCACAGGCTTTGGAACGCAAGTGTCTCTCTTTGCATTAGGCCAGAATTCCTTGTGGCAGGATGAACAATCGGATGAATCTGAATGGAAAATAGAAAGACAGCTTCCTGTAACGTCTTCATTGTTGCAGATATGCACAGTAAAAGCATTTTAAATACATTGAAATCATTATAGCTTACCGGAAGTATTACTAATTTCTCCGTCAGGACATGGTATACAGTCATAGCAGCAGATGGGTTTTCCATTCTGCAGCACCTTATGAGTTCCTGGAGGACAGCTGGCACTGCACACTGACCTCGGCACCTGCCCAAGACATAAAGGCAGCATCATAGACGTAAATATTTACAAGGCAGCTGTAATGATTTTGTTCATCAAAGTTTAATTAATTGGATTCTTGTCCGTTCATTACTTGCATGCTACCCTCCATCCAGGTTATGTTTCTGGTAATCCTGAACTCCTGGCCCACTGGCAGTGATGCATCATACAGCCCTACAGTTACCAACTCTGTTTTGCCACTCTCACTTTTCTGCCAGTTAACCAGCTCGTAAACAGCCATAGGATCCCCATTAGCATCAAATGACACGTCATAACCATTCTGGGAAAAATTAACTTTCTTCAGCTGAGTTAAAACCTGTGAAAATTAATTAAGACAGAAAGGGAAGGGACAGAAAGTAAAAGAATCAGTATTACAATAACTAATGTTAATATTTAATTTCACTAACGTTTTATTAGAAGTGATGGCATTAACATATTCATTTAATCTGACCTGTCTGGGCTCTAACTTGGTTAGTTTGTCACACTTAGCTGTGGCATTTGTCCCTGTACACACTGCATTATGGATGGCGTGTGCTATTGCATACACAGCCTTGTACACCATGTTAGTAATTCTGAGCTGAGATGTGTCAGTGTACTGGCTTTGGAGATTCTGTATGTCTTCAGTTCCATCACACACTTTTTTGTAGGCAGCAGCACCTATATACATAAAAAGACAGAGCAGATGTTTTCACCACTGAGAGTTAAAGTAAATTTGATTTTGAACCTTTTCTTTTTGATAAATTTAACAAAATGTGGTTGCAAGATGAATAATATTTTTAAAAGGGTAAAAAAGGAAGATGAAATCTATAACACCTGACATCTAAGTCACTTTGTTTTGACTTTAAAGGTTACAGTATTGAGTGAAAATGTTTGTCAAGATGCACCCGTCGACCTCATATGTGGTTATTATAATTAGGTTTTGAGTAGAAATGGGTCAGCTCATGAAGTAGTAGTGGTCAGTCTAACACCAGACACTTAACAGGACAATCAAAACCACAGTTCCACTGAAGAAAATCTGTGAATATTGACGTTTGTTATATTAAAAATTACTCACTTTTGTTAAGTCTGCAGTTGAATGCGTCCTCCCAGAACTCAGTAAGTATTGGAGAGGCAGTCACTTGAGAAGGAGAGAGATTCAGCAGGAAGGCTTTGAGACCTGGGATCACAGACTTCTGAATCCCAAATCCAATGGCCCCAGCACAAAAACCGAACCTCGTTAATTCTGGGCTGGTCACCCATGACTCACTGCCTATCCATTGGTGAGGTGGGAAAGGCTCACGTGAAAGCTCCTCCAACAGGATTGTCATGTCCCCTAATGCTGCAAACGCCACAACAACCACAGCCCTAGACCTTGAGAGACAATGTAGTACAGCAGAAGCATTTTGTTAACTGTCATCATGTCATAATAGATTCTTTTTTAAGAAAGTAAACTGATCTCCACAAAATAAATATTTTCAAGAAAGAAACCTGCGGATAACATCTGCTACTCTCTGGATCCTGCTCTGTGGGTCAGTCCGATAGAAAGAAACAGAGTATTCCACACAGATCCCCTCTTTCTGTGCTGCATCTAGAAAAGATGCCATGCCATTATTTCCGTAATCTGAATCTGACCGAACAGCACCTATCCAAGTCCAGCCAAAGTGTTTTACCAGCTTGGCAAGTGCATCAGCTTGGAACTGGTCACTGGGGATTGTTCTGAAAAAGCTTGGGTATTGCTGCTTGTCAGACAAACATGCACATGTGGCAAGGTGGCTCACCTAAATCAAGAGAAATAAAACTCTAACTCTGAAAGAACTGCAAAATCAAAAACCATGCACATATTAAATACAATGTTTTTCAGAAATTCCAAATATTTACTTGAGGAATATTAAAGGGACTGATGACTCGTGATATGCTGATGCTTGGTGTAGACCCAGACTCACCAACAACAGCCATCACCATACCAAATTGTGAGCAACTGCTGCCAATGTAAAACTCAGGGTCCAAGTTATTCAAAAATTGAACTGCCACATGCACTGCCACAGGCACTGATCCACACGAGTCATAAATCTGGTAGCCAAGTCTGATTCCAGGCAGCAGCTCTGTGCTGTTGTTAATCTCTTCTATGGCAAAGACCATTGCACGTGATGATGTGCAGCTCACGGGGGCCTATGCTGCATACACACACACACATGGTCATGTCAATGTTAGAATTTAGGCTATAGATTTAAGTCAGGTTAAATTTCAAAAGACAAGTCAGTAAGGAAGGTTTGGACCATTGTCAAATAATGACTGCATTTTATCTTTTGATCAAAAGTACAGTAAAGAATTATCTGACAGGTTACATTCAGCATATATTTGTATGAGAAATCAGTACAAAATTACAGAAAAGCACATAAAGTATTTTCATTTCCTAATTTAATTTTGTAAGACTATTGTTTAACAGTATAAAATTAAAGTTTTGAAAAAACAAAAGGCTGGATCTAACAATTATCTATTAGTTATAATGCATATACTTATTTAGCACGTAATGGAAAACAAAAAATAATTCTTTCAGAACACAACAAAATTAGTGCAGCACCTTTAAATATTATACATTTCAAAATATACTTTCTTTCTTCTCAGTCCAACATGCCTTTATGACCCACTTATGCCTCATACTGACCTGCCTCTGCATCTTACTGGCTCAGGCATGGCGGTGTAGTTATTGTTAACAGTGTGCATATAGAAGTGAAGAGAGAAAACACCCCCAATAATGAAATCTCCATCCATTGAGAATGCAGGTAGACGAGCGCTAACCTGCAGCTTGCAATTCACAGATGAAGCCACAGTACCAGTCCGAGCACCTGTAAACATAGTCATTGGATTCACACCATTTATGCTCACAGCTAAGGCAGTAGCTGAGTTTGGGTAAAACAAACACATAGCCAATACCAGACCAATTACAGTGGTGTGAAAAAGTGTTTGCCCCCTTCCTCATTTCCTGTTTTTTTGCATGTTTGTCACACTTAAGTGTTTCGGAACATCAAACCAATTTAAACAATAGTCAAGGACAACACAAGTAAACACAAAATGCAATTTGTAAATGAAGGTGTTTATTATTAAAGGTGAAAAAAAATCCAAACCATCATGGCCCTGTGTGAAAAAGTGATTGCCCCCCTTGTTAAAACATACTATAACTGTGGTTTTTCACACCTGAGTTCAATTTCTCTAGCCACACCCAGGCCTGATTATTGCCACACCTGTTCTCAATCAAGACATCACTTAAATAGGAGCTGCCTGACACAGTAAGGTCCACCAGAAGATCCTTAAAAGCTACACATCATGCCAAGATCCAAAGAAATTCAGGAACAATTGAGAAAGAAAGTAATTGAGATATATCAGTCTGGAAAGGGTTATAAAGCCATTTCCAAAGCTTTGGGAATCCAGCGAACCACAGTGAGAGCCATTATCCACGAATGGCGAAGACATGGAACAGTGGTGAACCTTCCCAGGAGTGGCCGGCCGCCCAAAATTACCCCAAGAGCGCAGCGACGACTCATCCAAGAGGTCACAAAAGACCCCACAACAACGTCCAAAGAACTGCAGGCCTCACTTGCCTCAGTTAAGGTCAGCGTTCATGCCTCCACCATCAGAAAAAGACTGGGCAAAAATGACCTGCATGGCAGAGTTCCAAGGAGAAAACCACTGCTGAGCAAAAAGAACATTAAAGCTCGTCTCAATTTTTCCAAAACACATCTTGATGATCCCCAAGACTTTTGGGAAAACATTCTGTGGACCGATGAGACAAAAGTGGAACTCTTTGGAAGGTGTGTGTCCCATTACATCTGGTGTAAAAGGAACACTGCGTTTCAGAAAAAGAACATTATACCAACAGTAAAATATGGTGGTGGTAGTGTGATGGTCTGGGGCTGTTTTGCTGCGTCAGGACCTGGAAGACTTGCAGTGATAAATGGAACTATGAATTCTGCTGTCTACCAAGAGATCCTGAAGGAGAATGTCCGACCATCTGTTCGTGTACTCGAGCTGAAACGAACTTGGGTTCTGCAGCAGAACAATGATCCTAAACACACCAGCAAGTCCACCACTGAATGGCTGAAGAAAAACAAAATGAAGACTTTGGAGTGGCCTAGCCAAAGTCCTGACCTGAATCCTATTGAGATGTTGTGGTATGACCTTAAAAAGGCCGTTCATGCTCGAAAACCCTCTAATGTAACTGAATTAGGACAATTCTGCAAAGATGAGTGGGCCAAAATTCCTCCAGAACGCTGTAAAAGCCTCATTGCAAGTTATCGCAAACGCTTGGTTGCAGTTGTTGCTGCTAAGGGTGGCCCAACCAGTTATTAGGTTTAGGGGGCAAACACTTTTTCACACAGGGCCATGATGGTTTGGATTTTTTTCACCTTTAATAATAAACACCTTCATTTACAAATTGCATTTTGTGTTTACTTGTGTTGTCCTTGACTATTGTTTAAATTGGTTTGATGTTCCGAAACACTTAAGTGTGACAAACATGCAAAAAAACAGGAAATGAGGAAGGGGGCAAACACTTTTTCACACCACTGTACAACAGCTTCTATCTCCATCCCTGCCCGATATAGTGTGTCTGTATATGGTCATAAGTGTATTATCACCGGTTTATATAGTTCTTCAGACAAACAAGGCTTTTTAAAAAAAACAAAACATATTTACATATTCATGAAGATAAGCTCTTACCCAGTGGTCTTAGAGCATCACATTATTTATTCTGTGTGCCCATTTCACTGTTATCCTCTTTTAAAGCATTTCCAATAGCACTTTATATTGCAACATATAAATAACATTGTCATAGTGAGGTAATAATGTGGAAATAAAGAGACAATGACCATATTATGCCACTTAATTACAAATAATCATTAAAATATGAATGAGAGTACTATCCAAATAATTGTTTGAAATCAACCTTGGACTTTTAAAAGTAATATTAGAGTGAAATTTCTATAATGGGGTTATAGACTGAAAAATATCTATAAGGACCATAACAACCATAATTGTATAGTCTTATTTTGGTAACAAATGGTAATTTCTGCCCAGTATTTGGAATTAAATATTTTAATTATAGTGACATTAATCTGCCAGTAGCCTCATAATATAATGCAGATTACAGGTTGATACCTTCACATATTAGAACACTACTACCATATTGTAATTCCAATCCTACCTTATATCCTAGTAATTTTTATTTGTTTGAAACTAATAATCTAACTATTATATTTGCTACTTTGGCTTGTTAACTGTTATCATACAACATGCAAAGCTACCCATTTCTATTTAATTTAATAATAATAATAAATTCAACCAAATGCCAAGATGTATAATGATTTTCTGGAAACACATGTAGTTGTTGATTATTCTATGAAATAATCATGAATCAGGGAGGCAAAAAGCAAAAATGACCTTTAATTTAATTTCACAGTAATAATAGATTAAAACATATACACAGAGATACAATGAGTACTTAGAAATAACTGTGGCGATTTGTGAGTAATAACCATGAATCAGTGCTGCAAAACACAAAACTACCAATGTGTATGAAAGAATCACAAATAATACAAGGTAAAATAAATTCTTTCACAGTTATTTTAATTTTACATTTATATACTGTATTGTTTTTTTCCCCTCTCATACAAACATACTGTTTTTATTAACACTATGTATATTTATGATGACATAAATTTATTCTCCTTTCAGGTGCATGCATTTCTACTCATATACATTCAATCTATCAGCAATTGTACAGTGTTCTGTTCCCCAATCAGTTATGGTGAGCAAATTCTACAGACCAACTTAGAATAATTAAAGTTGCACAAACTCAGTAGTCAGTGTATCACCACTATTTGGAAGAAGGACATAAATTTTTTTTCTTCTTTTTTTCTTTTAAAAATTAATATGTCCTGATTCCCAACTTTAAGGGTACAGCAAAATGGATAATTGGAGAACTCATTTAGTTTATTTAGTGGTGCATAACCTTGGCCTTTTTATAGTTTCCCCTTACAGCACTTACACTTATTTAATTTTTCTATAGGCATATAGATGGAAACCACAAACCTGTGAGCTGGAGGATAGTGTTCTGTAGCTGTGTGTGGATGGTTTCAGTAGAACCATCATCTACCTCATTGAGTAGGGTATCGAGTGTTTTCTCATTGTTCATTGCTGGCATTCAGAACTTTGAAATTCCAACCAGAGTAAAAGTAAAAGTGTGTTCTATAGTAAAAGTGTGATCATGGCTGACAAAACACTGATGTTGCCTCTTTCATCTTTAGAGGCAAGGATTAACTAACTAACTGATATTTTCCTTATATAATCAGCTAGAGTCGCTTATGAAATATTTCTTTAACTAATGCCTAAGAGACTTCCCATCTTCATGCTTCTGTCACCTAACTTTCAGCTAATTCCTGTCCATACTTCTCTAACTTCCGGTTTGCCTTAGCTTTGGTGTCAGTCACAATTCAATTCAATTCAATTTCATTCATAGAGTGCCAAATCACAACAGTCACCTCAAGGCACTTTATATTGTAAGGTAAAGACCCTACACTACTTACACAGAAAACCCAACAATCAAAACCCCCCTATGAGCAAGTATTTGGCGACAGTGGGAAGGAAAAACTCCCCTTTAACAGGAAGAAACCTCTGGCAGATCCAGGCTTGGGGAAGGGCAGTCATCTGCTGCGACCAGTTAGGGCTGAGGGGTGAGACAGGACAGAAGACATGCTGTGGAAGCCAGCAGTTTCAAATTTCCTTGAATGTCACCGGCTCTGGCCCCCGGAAGACATTTGACTATGGTTGCTGGTGTCGCTAGTTTCACGTTTCTCAAAACAGAGTCACCAATAACCAGAATCTGTGCCTCGGTGGGTGTGTCACCGAGTGGGGAAAAGCAGTTAGAGACGTGAATGGGTTGGTGGTGTACCGAGGGCTTCTGTTTAGGACTACGCTTCCTCCTCACAGTCACCCAGCCAGCCTGCTTTCCCTGCTGCTCGGGATCTGCTGGGGGGAGCTAACGGTGGCTAAGCTGCCTTGGTCTGCACCAGCTACAGGGGCCTGGCTGGCTACTAGATTTTCCAGGGTGTGAGCCAAGTCTCCAATTCACTGAGCCTGACACCAGTCTGAAGATTCCATCCCTTTCCCTATTTAATTTTTAATAGTGTAGTTTCTTACTGGGAGCTATCTCATGGCCTGCTTTGTGTTTGCCATTAGCAGGACTCTGGAGAACTTGACTGCATACTGAGGAGGTAATTCAGCCATTTGATTCAGGTTTTTTGGATCAGGAACGCATCTAAAACCTGCAGGACACTGGCCCTCAAGGCCTGGAGTTGAATACCCCTGGTCCACATCAGTGCAGCTACAGCCCCAATCCATCAATCAATCTCCCGCACCTCCACTTGGGGCAGCAACTTGTCCCTGACCCAGAGTGGGCACTCCACCCTTTTCCAACTTAGGATCATGGCCTCAGATTTAAATGTGCTAATTCTCATACCTGCTGCTTCACTCTCAGCTGAGAACCACTCCAGGGCAAGTTGGAGACAACCACCTGATGAAGCCAACAAGACCACATTGTCCACAAAAAGCAGAGATGAGAGGCCACCAGGGCAGAAGCCTTCTGCCACCTTCTTACACCTAGAAATTATGTCCATAAAAATGATGAACAAGGGCAGCTCTGGCAGAATCCAACACCCACAGGAAATGAGTCTGACTTATTGCTGGCAATGTGGACCAAGCTCTCGCTGCAGTTGTACAGGGACTGAATGGCCTGTAACAACAGACCAGACACCCCATACTCCCACAGCACCCCAAACAGGATGCCCGAGAGACATGGTCAAATGCATTCTCCAGGTCCACAAACAGGTGTAGACTGGATGGGCAAACTCTTACACACACTCAAATATTCTTCAGAGGATAAAGAGCTGGTCCAGAACACTGTGTCCCCTCCTGAGTTGCCTGAAGGTTTACCAGAATTGCTTTGAGGCACCTTGAAATCATGCTCCATACAGCAGCCTCAATGATGGAGGTGCAGAACATGGTTCATTTGGACTCAATGTCTACAACCTCCCTTGGAATGCTCTTAAAGTTCTGTTGGAGGTTGATTGATTGATTGATTGATTGATTGATTATTGATTGATTGATTGATTGATTGATTGATTGACTGATTGATTGATATAGCGCTTAACGACAACCAACTAAGGTGACCAAAGCACTTTACAGTAAAAGTTACATCACAGAGTACAATAAAAGTTACATTACAGAAGAAATACACAAGAACAACAATAAAAAGGAAAATAAGGAAAATGCCATTCAACTAAATGGTATTAAAAGCCTGTGTAAAAAGATAAGTCTTAAGCTTAGACTTAAAGATTCTCTGGTCAGAAGTTAATCGAAGGTCTAGAGGGAGGTTGTTCCAGAGTCGAGGTGCTGCCACTGAAAAAGTCCAATCACCTCAGTGCTCTAACCTAGTTCTTGAGATATCTAATAAAAGGTAACTGGATGACCTCAGAGATCTCTCATGTACAGGAAAGCTTAAAAGTTCAGACAAATATGGTGGGGCTAGTCCATTTAACGCTCTAAAAACAAACATTAAGATTTTAAACTCATTTCTAAATTGATCAGGAAGCCAGTGCAAAGAGAATAGAGCCGGGGTAATGTGCTCACATCTAGAGGTGTTGGTCAAGGGGTGATGATGAAATCACCAGAGAGAGCACCCTCGAGCACTCTGAATTACTCTGGGTATTCAGAACTGTTATTTTCTGCATATGCACAAAGAACAGTCAGAACCCATCCCCTGGCATGAAGGCACACTGAAGTGACCCTCTCTTCCACTGGTGAAAACTCGAATGTACAGGAGTTTTCACAGGATCATAAAGAAAATAAATATTCAGGAATTATTCTTTACAAACTAATATTCAAGAAATGTATAATAATGTTATTATAGAACATAGCTCTGAGTTCAGTGCTTTGTTGAAGGCAAATAAATTGAAAGCATATATAATTTCTCAGCCTGATACACTACATATGAATTTACTTTCAATAATTGGAAATGTTGGGATTGCAGAAGCCAGGTTAATACCACATCAGCCTTTTTGCTGTGTTCCTCAAATGTTACTGAAGAGAGTTCTAGTGAAGCATTGCTGTGCTTGGAGAGATGTGACAATCCTCATAGGAGGTCACTGCTGTGTGCTTGCTTCTGGATCGCTCAGAGTACCATCCACGTGAATGAATGGACCAAAGATTTCAAGGTAGAACATTGCATGATTAATGATTAAAATTCTTCCAGATAAGTGTATATAAGCAAGCTATGACAGATCTTACTCACTTCACATTAAACTTACATTTGCACTTCAGGGTATCATGTTCCATACGAATGGAAATATTAGAAGGAAATGCATCAAATGATTGAGAAATGACTCAGAATAGTTTCATTATGAAATTTGACTTTATTTTTGTGATGACCTCTAAATTAAGATTGCATTTAAAAATGCAGATACATGTAATAGGTAATTCATCAATTGGATGTAAGTTTTAAAGAAAAAAGCTGTAAATATTTGGTTTAAGATCTTAAAAAAATGTTTATGTGCATTGAATATGTAAAATTTCAGCGAGTTGTTGGGATATTGATCATGTTCAAAGCTCTGAGAAACTAGGACTAATTTTTGCTCATTAAATATTTCTTAGTGTTCTTCTTAGGATTAAACACTATGATAAAGCACTTCGGAGCAAACATACACAACATTAGTCCAAAGCTGGAGGCCAGAATGGCAAAGATCTCTACAACCACAGTGAATTTCCCAGGGGAACTGACATATGCTGGGACAAAAGTGATCCACACTGCACAGAATATCAGCATGCTGAAGGTGATCAGTTTGGCTTCATTAAAATTATCAGGTAATTTACGTGCTAAGACAGCTAAGACAAAGCAAAATGAAGCAAGCAGGCCTATGTACCCCAGTACAGCCCAAAAGCCAATGGGAGAGCCTAATGCACATTCCAGTATGATTTTCTCCTTGTATGTGGTTAGATTTTTTATTGGGAAGGGAGGGCTAAGTACCAACCAAATAGTACATATTAAAACTTGAATAAAAGTGAAAGACAAAACAGTCATTCTTTGCTGTGGAGGACCAAACCATTTCATCACATTACTACCTGGAAGTGTAGCTTTGAAAGCCATTAAAACCACTATAGTTTTCCCAAGTACACAGGAGATACAGAGAACAAAGGTGATGCCAAACGCAGTGTGACGCAGCATGCAGGACCACTCAGATGGTGCTCCAATGAAAGTTAATGAACATAAGAAACACAGAGTCAGAGAGATGAGCAACAAGAAGCTCAGCTCAGAGTTGTTAGCTCTGACAACTGGAGTTGTCCTGTGATGAAAGAATATAGCTGCAGTTATGATGGCCAGACAGGCACCGAGAACGGAGAATGTAGCCAGGATGATTCCTAGGATGTCTTGATAGGAAAGAAACTCCACAGGCTTAGGAACACAAGTGTCTCTCTTTGCATTAGGCCAGAATTCCTTATGGCAGGGTAAACAATCAGCTGAATCTAATGAAAATAAATAAATAAAATAAGAAATGTAATGTCTTCAGTACTGCATATATGTACAATGAAAACATTTTACATGCATGGAAATCATGTCATTTTACCTGTAGTATTACTGATCTCTCCCTCAGGACATGGTATACAGTCATAGCAGCAGATGGGTTTTCCTTTCTGCAGTATTTTATGCGTTCCTGGAGGACAGCTGACAGTGCAAACTGACTCAGGGACCTGTCCAAAACATAAAGGCAGCATCACAGATGTAAATATTTGCAAGGGAACCGTAATGGTTTTGATCACCAAAGTTTAATTAGTTGGAGTCTTGTCCTTTGTGTCATTACTTTCGTGTTTCCCTCCATCCAGGTTATGTTTCTGTTAATGCTGAACTCCTGGCCCACTGGCAGTGATACATCATACAGTCCTACAGTTACTATCTCAGTGATGCCACTCTCACTTTTCTGCCAGTTAACCAGCTCATAAACAGCCACAGGATCCCCATTAGCATTAAATGACACATCATAACCATTCTGGGAAAAATTGACTTTCTTCAACTGAGTTAAAACCTGTGAAAATGAATTGAGACAGAAAGAAAGTGAGAAGAAAAACATGTAGTTTTGTGTTTATAAATATATATTTTTTTATTTCATTAAATGTATATTACAGGCAAAGAAAGTTATTGACACTGACTTATGAATTTCGACTGACCTGTTTGGACTCTAACTTGGTTAGTTTGTCACACTTAGCTGTGGCATTTGTCCCCTGACACACTGCATTATGGATGGCGTGTGCTATTGCATACACAGCCTTGTACACCATGTTAGTAATTCTGAGCTGAGATGTGTCAGTGTACTGGCTTTGGAGATTCTCTATGTCTTCAGTTCCATCACACACTTTCTTGTCTGTAACAGGAACTAAAAATACAAAAAGACAGAGCAGATGTTTAATAAATTCAGCAAATTATATTAGCAGCATGACTCATATGTGTAAAAGGGTAAAAATAAAGATATATATATAAAATCTATAACACCTGAACCAAGTCACATGAAATTGACCTGTGTTTACTTCATATTTGGTAATTATCTGAAGGTTTTGAGGGAACATGGGTCAGCTCATGAAGCAGCAGTAGACTCTGTAACACCAGATGTTTAACAGGATGATTTAAAAATCAAGAAAACGTTCTTACGTTTTTTCAGTGTGCAATTGAACGCATCCTCCCAGAATCCCGTAAGTATTGGAGAAACAGCCACTTGAGGAGGAGAGAGATTCAGCAGGAATTCTCTAAGACCTGGGATTACAGACTTCTGAATCCCAAATCCAATGGCCCCAGCACAGAAACTGAACCTCGTCAGTTCTGTGTTGGTTACCCATGCCTCACTGCCTATCCACTGTCGAGGTGGGGAAGGTTCACGTGAGAGCTCCTCCAACAGGATTGTCATGTCCCCTAAAGCTGCAAACGCCACAACAACCACAGCTGTAGATCTTGAGAGACAAAATTCTGCATTAGAAGTATTTTTTAAATGTCATAACATCATGAAACATTTATTTTGACAACAGTAGACTAATCTCTACAAAATAAATGTCTGTGATGAAGAAACCTGCGGATAACATCTGCTACTTTCTGAATCTTGCTCTGTGGGTCGGTCTGATAAAAAGAAACAGAATATTCCACACAGATCCCCTCTTTACGTGCTGCTTCTAGAAATGTTGCCATGCCATTGTTTCCATAATCTGAATCTGACCGAACAGCACCTATCCAAGTCCAGCCAAAGTGTTTTACCAGCTTGGCTAGAGCTTCAGCTTGGAACTGGTCACTGGGAATTGTTCTGAAAAAGCTTGGGTACTGCTGTTTGTCAGACAAGCATGCACATGTGGCAAAGTGGCTCACCTATATCAAAAGAAATCAAACAGTGTAACTCTGAAAGAATTGCAAAATCAAAATCAAGCACATTCATGCTTCAAATGTAAAGTTTACCAGAAATTCAAAATATTTACTTGAGGAATGTTAAAGGAACTGATGACTCGTGACATGCTGATTGATGTCGTAGACCCAGAGTCACCAACAACAGCCATCACCATACCAGACTGTGAGCAGTTGTTAGCGGTGGATAACACAGAGTCGAAGTTATTCAAAAACTGAAATGCCACATGCACTGCCACAGGCACTGATGCACATGAGTCATAGATCTGATAACCAAGCCTGATTCCAGGCAGCAGCTCTGTGCTGTTGTTAATCTCTTCTATGGCAAAGACCATTGCACGTGAGAAGTGCAGCTCACTGCTGACAATGCTGCAGATAATCATGTCACTGTTAGAATTTAGACTACAGATTTAGGTCAGGTTTAGTCTCAAAAGAAAACATAGTGAGGAAGACTTGCAAGTTTGAACCATGGTTAAATAATGACTGCAGTTTATCTGTGGATCAAATGTACATTGAAAGGCTTTCTGACGAGTTAAATTCCCCACAAAAGATTATTATGAGAAATCATTGCCAAATTATACATAAAATCTTTTCATTCCCTCTTTAATATTTAGAAAGGTGTTGCTCTATATCATTACTGTTTTGAAAACACCATAAAATTACTTTAAATAGTATAATTACCAGCTACTATTTGAATACCTTTCTTGATCTTTTCAGCACTGCACAAAAGCAATGTAGTGTCATACATATGAAGACATTTTTATTCTTACACACTCCAACATGTTTTCATCACCCTCTTCTTCCACTTACTCACCTTCCTTTACATTTCACAGGGTCAGGCATGCTCGTGTAGTTATTGTAAACTGTGTGCATGTAGACATGAAAGTCAAAAGCACCACCAATAACATAGTCTCCATCCTTTGAGAATGCAGGTAGACGTGTGCTTCCCTGCAGCTTGCAGATCACAGATGATGCCACAGTACCAGTCCGAGCCCCTGTAGGTCTAATTGTTTCACACAGACCATCTAGACACACTGCCAAGGCAACAACTGCGTTCACGTGAAAGAAACACACAGCCAATACCTGACTAATTACAAGAGCTGCTCTCGCCATCCCTGTCTGAGGTCAGGTGTGTGCATATGGGCATACGTTTGATTTTAGTGGTTTATATATGGCTTTAAACAAAGGGTTTTTTCTTTTTTATGTCTTCACCAGGAGAAGAGGACAGCACCAATTCTACTTTTACATAATATCATAATATGATAATTATCAAGGGAACACTCAAGTAATAGCTTGTTATCAATTTTGGGGTAATAACTAGGGATCATAAACTGGAAAGAAATGTAACTCTGCCTATGAGGTAGAGTTAAGATTGTCTATGAGGAAAAAACAGTTATAGTAATAATTTGGTAACAACATGATAACCTGTGTACAGTAAAATAGTACTTTGTCACCATTTGAAAATAAACATTTTTCATTTAGTGACAATCATCTGCTATTAACCTATTAATATACTGAAATGTAGGTTAATGATTTTTTACATTAGGACAGCATTACATCATTGTAATGACAAAATTAATCCCACCTTAAAAAATTTTCTTCCTTTGAAGGTAATAATGTAATCATATGTGTTGGTGTTTTGGATCATTTCTTGGAAACACTTGTAGTAGTTCCTATGTAATAACCATAAGTCAGACATACAAAATGCAACACTAGCTTTTTCTGTTTGATTCAAGATCAAGATTCTTTATTGTCATTTCTGCAGTTACAAGGTACAACAGAAATGAAATGGTGTTTTGCCTGAAATAAAGCAGTGCAAATAAGTTCAAATAAAGTTAAAAACAATCTAACTTAAACATGAAAGTACTAAGACATCAAAACAGCAGTAAATCCAGCACCCAGCGGCATTCACACGGAGTAGTGCTGAAGTGCATATGCTGTACTGCGCAATTAAGTTTGTGCAAAACAAGAATTGCAAATGTTCAAAGAAGGTCCCTGGTCACAGTTTATTTAGTGCGCTCACAGTCTGTGGAAAGAAGCTGTTAAAAAGTCTGCTGGATCTACACCTGATGCTCTGAACCTTCTACCAGATGGTAGCAGAAAGAACAGGCTGCAAAATGGGTGATATGGGCCTTTTAGGACATCTGACACCCTACGGATGCAGTAGATGTCCAGCAGCGAGGGGAGGGGGGTCATCTATGATCCTTTTTGCCATCCTCACCAACCTATTCAGCTGATGTTTCTCATAGGTCTTACAGCTGCCAAACCAGGAGATAAGGCTGTAGATCCACTTGACCAACTGTAGAAGGTGGTCAAGTGGATCTGTTTCTGAAGGGAAACAAAAACAAAACAAACAATAAAATGACTGTGGCAGTCATTTTATTGTTTGTCTTTTTTGTTTTTTAAGTGTGTGGCAGTTCAGCTTAGTTGTCTTGTATTAATAATTAAAAAGAAATCCTCTTAAAATGAATTTTACATTAATGATGTGAATTAAACTGCATTCTGATACAAACACAATTCGAAAAAGAATTTGGGACACATTTTAAAATATAATAAATATAATGCAAAGACTCAAAAATCTTATAAACCCATATCTTATTCACAGTAGATCATAGTAAAAAAATTATATTTAAGATCATAAAACATTATTTATATTGACGAAAGTATATTTTCGTGACTTGTTAGCACAGGAAATATCGAAACATTGTAGGAATGGAGATGTTGTGTTCCCCAAATGTCACTGAAGAGATTTCTGGTGGGGTGGCTGCTGCTTGAGGAGATGTGACAACCCTCACAGGAGACACACTGCTGTGTGCTTCCTTATGCAACATTTAGTTCGTATCATTCAGAGAACCATCCACATGAATGCATGGACCCAAGGTTTCAAGGTGGAACATTGCATGACTAAATGATTAAAATTGTTCCAGATAGGTGTATATGACTAAGATATGACAGACCTTACTCACTTCACATTAAACTTACATTTGGACTTCAAGGCATCCTGTTTCATGCAAATGGAAATATTAGAAGCAAACGTATCAAACAACTGTGAAATGACAAAGAATAGTTTCATTATGAAATGTGACATTGTATTTATGTTCTTACCTCTGAAAAGAAATTTTATTAAAAAATTACAGGTACAAATATTTGGTAATACATTAATTTAAGGTAAGTTGTAACAAAAAATTTGCAAATATTTAATTTAACTAAGATCTGAAAGAACAATTTATATGCACTGAACATATAAAATTTAAGATTGCTGTTGGGATATTGATCATGTCCCAAACTCTGATAAACTAGGATTGATTTTTGCTCATTAAATACTTCTTAGTGTTCTTCATGGGCTTAAACACTATGATAAAGCACTTTGGAGCAAATATACACAGCATTAATCCAAAGCTGGAGGCCAAAATGGCAAAAATTTCTACAACCACAGTGAATTTCCCAGGGGAACTGACATATGCTGGGATAAAAGTGATCCAGACTGCACAGAATATCAGCATGCTGAAGGTGATCAGTTTGGCTTCATTAAAATTATCAGGTAATTTACGTGCTAAGACAGCTAAAACAAAGGAAAAGGCAGCAAGTAGACCTATGTACCCCAGTACAGCCCAAAAGCCAACAGGAGAGCCTAAAGCACATTCCAGTATGATTTTCTCCTTGTATGTGGTTAGATTTTTTATTGGGAAGGGAGGGCTAAGTACCAACCAAATAGTACATATTAAAACTTGAATAAAAGTGAAAGACACAACAGTCATTCTTTGCTGTGGAGGACCAAACCATTTCATCACATTACTACCTGGAAGTGTAGCTTTGAAAGCCATTAAAACCACTATAGTTTTCCCAAGTACACAGGAGATACAGAGAACAAAGGTGATGCCAAATGCAGTGTGACGCAGCATGCAGGACCACTCAGATGGTGCTCCAATGAAAGTTAATGAACATAAGAAACACAGAGTCAGAGAGATGAGCAACAAGAAGCTCAGCTCAGAGTTGTTGGCTCTGACAACTGGAGTTGTCCTGTGATGAAAGAATACAGCTGCAGTTATGATGGCCAGACAGGCACCGAGAACGGAGAATGTAGCCAGGATGATTCCTAGGATGTCTTGAAAGGAAAGAAACTCCACAGGCTTAGGAACACAAGTGTCTCTCTTTGCATTAGGCCAGAATTCTTTATGGCAGGGTAAACAATCAGCTGAATCTGAATGAAAGAAAAAAATGTCTCTAGTTGTAATTTATTCAGTGTTTAAGATATTGGCCATAAAAACATTTTACATGCATGGAAATCATTTTATTTTACCTGTAGTATTACTGATCTCTCCCTCAGGACATGGTATACAGTCATAGCAGCAGATGGGTTTTCCTTTCTGCAGCACTTTACGAGTTCCTGGAGGACAACTGTTAGTGCACACTGACACTGGCACCTGTGAAAGACATAAAGACAGCATAGTAGATGTAAATATTTACTGTACAGCTGTAAAAGTCTTATTTACTACAGTTTAATCAGTTTCTTGTCCTTTGACTCATTACTTGTGTACTACCCTCCATCCAGGTTACGTTTCTGGTGATCTGGAACTCCTGGCCCACTGGCAGTGATGCATCATACAGCCCTACAGTTACCATGTCAATGATGCCACTTTGACTTTTTTGCCAGTTAACCAGCTCATAAACAGCCACAGGATCCCCATTAGTGTCAAATGACACATCATAACCATTTTGGGAAAAACTGACTTTCTTCAGCTGAGTTAAAACCTGTAAAGATGAATTAAGACAGAAAAGGAGGGGAGAGAAGAAAAAAGATACAGACAAAATACTATATTACTAAAATTAATATTTCATTTCATCTAAGTGATATTATAGGTGATGAAAGACATTGGCATTAACACATTCATTTCTACTGACCTGTTTGGACTCTAACTTGGTTAGTTTGTCACACTTAGCTGTGGCATTTGTCCTCTGACACACTGCATTATGGATGGCGTGTGCTATTGCATACACAGCCTTGTACACCATGTTAGTAATTCTGAGCTGAGATGTGTCAGTGTACTGGCTTTGGAGATTCTGTATGTCTTCAGTTCCAGCACACACCTTCTTGTCTGCAGGAAGAGCTAAAAACACAAAAAGAGCAGATGTTTTCAAGGCTGAAAGTTAAACTAGATCTCAGATGTCCTCTGTTTCTAAATTCAACAAGTTATGTTATTCATATCTTTAAAATATATAACTATATAAAATCTATAACACCTGAAATAAATCTCATGAACTTGACCTGAAAAGTCATCATAGCAAGTGAGAAAAAATGTAGTCAGACAAAAATAACTAAATATGCACACTTCATATCTACAAATTATCAATAGGTTTTGAATGACAATGGGTCAGTTCATGAAGCAGCAGTGGTTTTTGTAAGACCAGAAGTGTGACAGGATTTAAGAATCAAGAATATTTTCCTACATTTTTTCAGTGTGCATTTGAACGCATCCTCCCAGAACTCAGTAAGTATTGCAGAAGCAGCCACTTGAGAGGGAGAGAGATTCAGCAGGAAGTCTCTGAGACCTGGGATTACAGACTTCGGAATCCCAAATCCAATGGCCCCAGCACAGAAACTGAACCTCGTTAATTCTGAGTATGTTATCCATGACTCACTGGCTATCCACTGCCGAGGTGGGGAAGGTTCATGTGATAACTCCTCCAACAAGATCCTCATGTCCCCTATAGCTGCAAAGGCCACGATAACCACAGCTGTAGATCTTGAGAGACAAAATTCTGCATTAGAGTCATTTTTTAAACTGTCATCACACCATCAAAGATTTATTTACAAGATAATCAACTAATCTTTGAACAACAAAAATCTGATATGAAGAAACCTGCGGATAACATCTGCCACTTTCTGAATCTTGCTCTGTGGGTGAGTCCGAAAGAAAGACACAGAGTATTCCACACAGATCCCCTCTTTCTGTGCTGCCTTTAGAAAAGATGCCATGCCATTGTTTCCATAATCCGAATCTGACCGAACAGCACCTATCCAAGTCCAGCCAAAGTGTTTTACCAGCTTGGCTAGAGCTTCAGCTTGGAACTGGTCACTGGGGATTGTTCTGAAAAAACTTGGATACTGCTGTTTGTCAGATAAGCATGCACATGTGGAAAAGTGGCTCACCTATATCAAAAGATACAAATAGAGTGTTACTCTCAAAGAACTGCAAAATCAAATATTATGCAGATGCATATTTTAAATTCAAAGTTTGCCAGAAATTCAAAATATTTACTTGAGGAATATTAAAGGAACTGATGACTCGTGATATGCTGATTGATGTCGTAGACCCAGAGTCACCAACAACAGCCATCACCATACCAGATTGTGAGCAATTGCTACCAGTGTAAAACACAGGGTCGAAGCTATTCAAAAACTGGAATGCCACATGCACTGCCACAGGCACTGATGCACACGAGTCATAGATCTGATAACCGAGCCTGATTCCAGGCAGCAGCTCTGTGCTGTTGTTAATCTCTTCTATGGCAAAGACCATTGCACGTGATGATTGCAGCTCACTGCTGATAATGCTGCAGACAGTTGTGTCACTCGCTGTTAGAATTTGGACTATATAATTAAGTCACGTTAAATCTCAAAAGAAAACATAGGAAGATTTTCAGATTTGGACCATAGTCAAATAATGACTGCAGCTACATATCAACTCTTGCATTTTTTGTTTAATATCTATAAAACTGTTGTTCAACACAGTATATGATTTCTATTTTGAAAACACAAAACAGTATTTTAAAACATAAATTACTGACTACTGTTAGAATACTTCTGTTGTTGATTTTTTTCCCCAGTGATACACAGAAGCAATGTAGTACCACAGAACATAATACATTTGAAAACATTGTCATTAATACACATTCCAACATATTGTGATCACATTTTTCTTCCATTTACTGACCTTCCTGTGCATTTCACAGGATCAGGCATGCTGGTGTAGTTATTGTAAACCGTGTAAGTGTAGGCATGAAGGTCAAAAGCACCACCAATATCAAAATCCCCATCCTTTGAAAATGCAGGTAGACGAGTGCTTCCCTGCAGTTTGCAATTCACAGATGATGTGACAGTACCGGTCCGAGCCAGTTGTCTCAGATCATCTTGACATGCTGCCGAGGTAACAGCTGAGTTCAGTCGAAACAAACATGCAGCCAATACCAGACAAATTACAGGAGCTGCTGTCTCCATTCCTGTCTGATATCCAGTGTAAGTTGGTTTTCAGTGTTTTATATAGGTTCTCAGACAAAGAGATTTTTTTTCAAATTCACGACAACATTTTTTCCAGCGGCTTTTGCAATCAGAATCATGATTTGAATGCACTGTTGTGCCAAACAATTTGGTTTTCCAAGATGAGCTCTATAAGCTCTCTAGAGGTTCCTCTTGGTGGTTAATTATTTATTCATTTTTATGATATGATGAGTATATATATGTAATATAGTAATTGCCAGAGTTGACAGGCAGGGAGGGGCAACTGCTGCACCTGTATGAAAACATACAAAAAAAAACAAATGGCACCTGAAAAAAATGAATACACAAACAATGTTGCTGTGTATGTGTTCGTATGTGTGCATGCGCTCGTGCTTGCGAGCATTCATACATGCGTGTGTGCGTGCATGTGTCAGTCTGTGTGTCTTTGTCACAAACCATACTTGATAATGATGGTAAGAAACCATGACAACACACTCCAGGAGTCAGAGGCATTTTGAGGGTCAGCCTCATTAGATGCTACCTCTCTCTTAACACTTTGTACACAAAATATAAGGTTGTTTGTGACATTCTGCATGCACACGAATCTGCATGACAGGGCACTAAAAGATCTTCTTTGTACACTTAACTGTGGAGAGGGTCCACACCTTCAGGTTTCTTGGCTTCCTCATCTCTGCTGATTTTTCTTGTTCAGATAACATCACACCTCTTATCAAGAAGGCTCAGCAGCGATTTCACTTCCTGAGGGTCCTCAGGAAGAACAAATTGGACTCAAACCTGCTGCTGACCTTCTACCGCTCATCCATTGAGAGCCTACTGACATATGCTATATCACAGTATGGTATAGCAGCTGCACTGAGGCAGACAGGGTGAGGCTTCAGAGGGTAGTCAAGACAGCACAAAGAATTGTTGGCTGCCCTCTCCCCTCCCTGACGGACATCTACACCTCCTACTGCCTCAGCGGAGCCAAAAACATCATTGAGGACAGCTCACACCTTGTCTTTGAACTGTTTGACCTGCTTCCCTCTGGCAGGCACTATAGGTGCATCAAAATCAGAACAAACAGACTCAAGAACAGTTTCTTTGCCAGAGCAATCACCACCCTGAACTCACACACTCACCTTCTCTTAACTGTGCAACACCCACATCAATATTATATTATTCATACTGAAGTATATTTATCACTCCTTTATTGTGTAATATCCAATATTCATTCAATTCAATTCAATTTTATTTATAGAGTGCCAAATCACAACAGTTGGCTTTGTATTGTGGGTAAAGACCCTACAATAATTCAGAGAAAACCCAACAGTCAAAACGACCCCTATGAGCAAGCATTTGGCAACAGTGGGAAGTAAGCCTAATCTTAAAAATAGAGAGGGTGTCTGTCTCCCCAATCCAAGCTGAGATCTGGTTCCTCAGAAGAGGGGCCTGAAAGCTGAAGGCTCTGCCTACCATTCTACTTTTAAGTATCCTAGGAACCACAAGTAAGCCAGCAGTCTGAGAGCGAAATGCTCTGTTGGGGTGATACGGTAATATGAGGTCTTTGAGATAAGATGGGGCCTGATTTATCCTGCTTTACTGCTTAGAGCCTCTCTTCACAAAGCTTCCGAACTAGAAATTATAATTATGGATCTGGTCAGCTGGTCTCTCAATGCCATTATTTTGATCAAATTTTCACCATGGGGAGACTGGGGAAAGGAGGACCCTAATCCCTCTTATCCAATTGACATTCCCAGCTGACTACGTTATGGATTCCTATGTGGGTGGAAAAGGACGTGCCTGGCTGTACTGTCGCTGGAGGACTTACAGTAGCAGCCACTCACAGTTGCCGCTCACAGTCCCCCTCCTTCTTCTGGGCGTATCTACTTCCCAGCATGACCACACCCCTTTCCCTCAATTGCAGAGTGTCACCAAGAGATGGCGCTTTCTTCACAAAAACTTTTGACTTCTGTAATTCACAGATGTTTTGTTGGCATTTCATGCTGAAGTATTTTCACTGTCTAAAACAAAGCTGCAGCCAATGGTGGAACAAGTTTTGAAAATGACCTTTCACACATTTTCCACTGCAAATTATCAAACATTATTTTGATCAATTTATTTTTGTGAATCTAATAAATAAATAAATAGTGTTTTTAAGTAGTGCTTTTTGGAATTTTTGTAAAGGCTCTTAAAAATAAACTATGAATTATTCAAAAATGGCACTTAACAATGGGTTTTATAGAGTGATGAGCTCAAATTGGAAATTTTTGTTCAAATTATAATAGATATGTATGGGGGAGATCTGGAGAGAGGCACAACAGTGAGCGTCTACGGCTGTCTGTAAAACACAGTGTGGGTTCTGTCATGGTTTGGGGCTGCATTTCAGCCAGTGGTGCAGAGATCTCATTCATTTATCAGCACAGAAAAGTCTCAAACACACTAGCAATACAGTAAAAGCAAACCTGGATAGAAAAACACTCAATGGAAGACTATCAGTCATGGATTGGCCTCCCCAGAGCCCAGACTTCAACATTACTGAAGCAGTGTGGGAGCGTCCTGACAGTGAATGGAACAAAAGGCAGAAACATCCAAAGAAGAGCTTTGAATGACTTTCAAGAAGCCTGGAGAACTGTTCCTGAAGACTACTTCAGAAATTACAGAAAGCTGCCTCAGAGAGATCAGACTGTGCTGAAGAATAAAGGAGGTCATACCAAATACTGGCTTTCAGGCTCCATTTTGAACCTTAAACTGCATTCATGTATGTTTCAATAAATGGCTGCACCTATATCCTGTAAAATTAAGGTTTTCCAATTTGACATTCAGTTTTTGGTGGTTTATTTTTTGGTGTTGAAACTGTGAGTTTCACCCGAGTAGAGCCCATGCTCTCATTATTGTCCCGAGTTAACAAGAACTGTCTGAGTGTCAAAGTGTCAGAGTTTTCCTGAATGCATCCAAAAGTTTATTGGCTGGTTTTTAACAGCAAATCACAGTGCAAATCAACAAGCATTAAAACGGGAAAAATGTGGTCAGTGAAAGGAAATACAAACTGGACTGTTTTTTCTGTTGTTATACAGACTTTCTGTTGTTTCCTCTGAAGAGGGCAGACTTAATGGGCAGAATTAAACTGTATGCCTATTACAACATGGAGATGCTGTCTCTTAAAATTGGCACACTGAGCCGGCCCAGCGGTCCACAGTGGGGGTGGGAGAGAGGGAGAATTCCTTCCACTGAAGAAGCCTCTGTAATGCTAATGATAGTCTGGGCTCTCTTACTTTTCTGCAAAGGTAGGTTCTGCCCTTTAAATTACTGTAGTGATTTACCAGGGATACACAGTATTAATTTATTTTATCCAAAGGTGCGGACACTTTCTCTTTTGAGCGCCGCTTTTAAATCGGGCGATTTTAATTTACAGAAAAAGACAAAGTAGCTTGTGACAGGCAGTCTAGTACATTTTAAAATTATGCAGTCTATAAATTATTTGTAAAACCGGTGATAGAACATAATGTAATTAGTGTGCTTATTTATTTATTTATTCATCAGGTTAGGGTTATTCAGACCGAACATTAACGCCCTGTTCACGCTCTCCTACCTGTCAGCACACGCAGTTTTTGTATCTATAACTAAATAAATAAATACTGCAGTATTAGGCTGGACACTGTTGCGGAACATGTGGCTGTTGTTGCATTTGGTCGCTTTCACAGCGGCATGACTGCAATCGTTGCCACTGTGACTGTTAATTTGGAAAGCAGATTATAGGTCAACAAGTCATTTACAGCCGTTTAAATACAGCCAATCATTTTCTGGCAAATACCAGAAATCGCTTTTTGGCACAACACCAGCACAGGATTATTCCCGTAAATGTAAGAGCCAATTCTTTGGGTCCCTCCCCTAAAGTAGCTTTTCACTGAGTCTTCACCCTTAATGTTTTGATCAGAGCTCCACATATTTCTGCCATATTTCATTAGAGCAGACTACACACTCACATAAATCATTGTTGCACAATCCCGCTCCTCTCTGTCGTATAAATGTGCCGTTCACTGACAGAACTCAGCAATAATCAATTCATGTTTACATTTCAGATTTTCTTTTTGTTTACAAACAATAGCAGTGCAGTTAAATAACTGTTTCATGCTGTCATGTTCATTAGTCAGCTTGTTCTGTGTCTACGTCCTCTACTTTCATGGCAGCAAGCAAATATTTATATCAATGTTTTACAGAAAGGTTCAACATTATGATTCTGTTAGAATCATAGATCCCCTGAGCAAATATAATATGTAAAATTCAGGAAGTCTGGGCAGCTGTTGGCCCGTGGTAAGGCTGCTTATGACGGGTTATGCAGAAAGGTACAGACTCAAACTCAGACTCAGTATACCTGGAGCTGATTGGAGGGATTAGATCTTGGAGAGGTACCTGTTTCTGCACGGCGAAGGATTGACCAAGAGGATTCGGATGATTGGACTGGAATTTCATTCGCCACTGAGAGGTACCAGAAAGACTAAAGGTTGTCAACAAATTAATCAGTACAGCCTGTTCCAAAACAAGTCATAGAATCAGAAATTTGGCTCCCTGGTGGCCTTGGACTGCCGCTTATCTCAGTTTTCTACTGGATGTTTTGTAAACAGATGCTCTACGCTCCCACCATCCTGTCTTCTTCTGATCTGTGTTGGACTGATCTCCCTTGACCTAGCTACTGATGAACATTTTTCCACCTCTTACCAGAACTGTTAGCCGAGGAGGGGAGTTTGACTCAGCCCCACAGTAGAAAAAGCGGTCTTAAATATTTGTTTAATATGTGCATTGAAGGACATATCCTGGTCAAAAATGACTCCAAGAGTATATACTTATTTCATTTTTTACAATGTATATTTTTTTATACATTGTGTTTTATATTTTTAGATGTTCTATTTTATATTTTAGAAAGTATGATTTTCTACGGTATGGCACTGAACAGGAGTGGCCCTCCAATTTCATTGAACATTCTGTATAATGACAATAAAGGCATTCTATTCTATTCTATTCTATTCTATTCTATTCTATTCTATTCTATTCATCTGTCAATCTCCCGCTCCCTTCTCCTGTCACTTGTGAACAAGACCCTGAAATACTTAAACTCCTCCACCTGGGGCAGCACCCCATCCCTGAGCCAGAATGGATGCTTTTCTGGTTGAGGACCATGGACTAGGATTTGATGTGCTAATTCTCATGCTAGCCACTTCACACTCGTCTGCAAACTGTTCCACTGCAAGCAGGCGGCCACCAACTGATGAAGCCAACAGGACTGCAAAAAGCATGGATGAGATTCTAAGGCCATCAAAGCGGAAGCCTTCTTCCACTTGACTATGCCCAGATATTTTGTCCATAAAAATTATGAACAAAATCGGTGACAAAGGGCACCCACTGGGAACAAGTCTGACTTATTGCCGGCAATACGGACCAAGCTCTCACTGCGGTTGTACAGGGACTGAATGACCCGCAACAACGGGCCAGAAACCCCATACTCCTGCAGAACCCCAATAGGATACCCAAAGGGTTGCGGTTGAATGCTTTCTCCACTTCCACAAGACACATGTAGACTGGATGGGCAAACTCCCACGCACACTCGAATATCTTCAAGAGGATGAAGAGCTGGTCCAGAATTTCGCGACCAGGATGAAAACTGCATTGTTCCTCTTGAACCCAAGGTTTGACTAACATACAGACCCTCCTTTCCAGCACCCTGGCATAGACTTTACCAGGGAGGGCAAGGAGCGTGATCCTCCAAAAGTTGGAGCACACCCTCCGGTCTCCCTTCTTAAAGATGGGGACCACCACCCTAATATGCCAATCCAGTGGCACCGCACCAGATCTGCACACAATGTTGCAGAGATGTGTCAACCAAGACAGTCCAACATAATCCAGAGCCTTCAGGAACTCAGGGTAAATCTCATCCACTCCAGGGGCCCTGTCACCAAGGAGTTCTTTAACCACCTCAGTGGCCTCATCCTGGGCAAGTCACCCCCCTCATCCCTAGACTCACCACAGAAGGTGTTTCAGAGGGACCAAGGTGGTCCTTGAAGTATTCCTTCCAGAGCCTGATTATAGCTTCAGTTGAAGTAAGCAGTGCCCCACCTGCACTATATACCGTGTGAGTACAAACCCCGCTTTCCCATCCTGAGTCGCCTGACAGTTTGTCAGAATCGCTTTGAGGCCAACCGAAGATTTTTTCCATGGCTTCACCGAACTCCTCCCACACCCGAGTTTTTGCTTTGTCCACTGCCTGAGCCGCGTTCTGCTTGGCCTGTCAGTACCTGTTAGCTGCCTTCAGAGTCCCACAGGCCAACCAGGGCTGATAGGACTCTTTCTTCAGTGCCTCCGGTGACCACCATTTGATTTGGGGATTACCACCATCACTGGCACCAACCACCTTGCAGCTACAGCTCTGACCAGCAGCCTAAACAATGGAGCCATTTGGACTCAATGTCCAATGTCCTCATCCTCTCTCGGAATGCTGTTGAAGTTCTACCGGAGGTGGGAGTTGAAGATCTTGCAGACTGGGGCCTTTGCCAGGTGTTTCCAGCGCACCCTCACAATACTTTTAGGTGCACCAGGTCTGTCCAGCATCCTCCCTCACCACCTGATCCAACTAACCACCAGATTGTGATCAGTTAACAGCTCAGCTCCTCTCTTTAGCCAGTTGTCCGGAACATAGAGCTGCAGATCTGATGATACGATTACAAAATCAATCATCGACCGGCACCCTAAGGTGTCCTGGTACCACATGCATTTATGGACATTCTTATGCTTGAACATGGTGTTTGTTATGAACAAACTGTGGTTTGCACACAAGTCCAATAACAGAAGTCCAATAACAGAACACCACTCTGGTTCATATCAAGGTGTCAATTACACCACTCTGGTGTCACTATCATTGTCTATGTGAACACTGAAGTCATCCAGCAGGATGAAAGAGTCACCAGATGCAGCAACCTCGAGCACCCTGCCCAAAGACTCCAAGAAGGGTGGGTACTCTGAACTCAAAACTCTAAGCTCAAATATTCTAGGAATCGTTTCCTGGCCCAAACGGTGAAAACTCCAACATAAAGGACTGCTATGGATCATACAGAAAATAAATATTCAGGAATTATTCTTTACAAAATAATATTCAGGAAATATGTCATGCTATCATAAAACTTAGCTCTGAGTTCCCTTCAGAGTTTGGTAATATCAGTTAAAAGCAAATAAACTGATTTTAAAGTGAAAATTTGCTGATATACATGTTTTCAAGGAAAACATGGCTACAGTTATTAGAATGTACAAAAAAGCATATATAATTTCTCTGCCAGATAAATTAATGATAGCAAAGCCTAAAGACAAAAACTTTATCCCTGATAAACCTCCGAAGACATTCTAAAATTGCCAATATAGTTCATAACACTGATTTTATGTTTAATGTATAGTGTCCCATTTTGTGCATGTTATCTTTTAAAAGGTTGTGTGCTGGTTTACCATGATGTTACTAGCTTTATACCTCCCAAAAAAGAAGAAAAAAAATGGGTTCCAAACAATTGGTATTTAAATCCTAAACTTGTTGATGTTGTTGGTGTTCATCATTCATGAAAGTATATTTTGTTGACTTGTTAGAACAGGAATATATGAAAATGTTACTGAAGAGATTTCTGGTGGGGTGGGTGCATTGTTCTGCCTGGGGAGATGTGACAACCCTCACAGGAGGCCACTGCTGTGTGCTTGCTTACGAAACATTTATATATATATCTCAAAGTACCATCCACATGAATGCCAGGACCCAAGGTTTCCAGGTGGAACACTGCATGAGTAATGAGTAAAATTGTTCCAGAGCAAGCTATGAAAAACCTAATTCACTTTGCATTAATATTACATCTGTGCTTTTTGGCATCATGTTCCACACAAATGGAAATATTAGAAGCAAATGCATAAAACCACAGACAAAATTCTTAATTTATGAAATGTGACTTCATATTTATTTATGTTCTTGCCTCTGAAAAGAAATTTCATTAAACAAATACAGATACAAATATTAGGTAATACATTAATTGGAAGTAAATTGTAAAGAAAGTTGTAAATATTTGATTTAACTATGATGTGAAACAAAAATGTTATGTGCACTGAATATGTAAAATTTCAGCTTTCTGTTTGGCTGCTGATCATGTCCAAAGTGCTGATAAACTAGGATTGATGTTTGTTCATTAAATACTTCTTAGTGTTCTTCTTGGGCTTAAACACTATGATAAAACACTTTGGAGCAAATATACACAGCATTAGTCCAAAGCTGGAGGCCAGAATGGCAAATATTTCTACAACCACAGTGAATTTCCCAGGAGAGCTGACATATGCTGGGATAAAAGTGATCCAGACTGCACAGAATATCAGCATGCTGAAGGTGATCAGTTTGGCTTCATTAAAATTATCAGGTAATTTACGTGCTAAGACAGCTAAAACAAAACAAAAGGCAGCAAGTAGGCCTATGTACCCCAGTACAGCCCAAAAGCCAACAGGTGAGCCTAAAGCACATTCCAGTATGATTTTCTCCTTGTATGTGGTTAGATTTTTTATTGGGAAGGGAGGGCTAAGTACCAACCAAATAGTACATATTAAAACTTGAATAAAGGTGAAAGACACAACAGTCATTCTTTGCTGTGGAGGACCAAACCATTTCATCACATTACTACCTGGAAGTGTAGCTTTGAAAGCCATTAAAACCACTATAGTTTTCCCAAGTACACAGGAGATACAGAGAACAAAGGTGATGCCAAACGCAGTGTGACGCAGCATGCAGGACCACTCAGATGGTGCTCCAATGAAAGTTAATGAACATAAGAAACACAGAGTCAGAGAGATGAGCAGCAGGAAGCTCAGCTCAGAGTTGTTTGCTCTGACAACTGGAGATGTCCTGTGATGAAAGAATATAGCTGCAGTCATGATGGCCAGACAGGCACCAAAAACTGAGAATGTAGCCAGGATGATTCCTAGGATGTCTTGAAAGGAAAGAAATTCTACAGGCTTAGGAACACAAGTGTCTCTCTTTGCATTAGGCCAGAATTCCTTGTGGCAGGGTAAACAATCAGCTGAATCTGATGTTAAAAAAAAAAAAAGAAAAGAAATGAAAGGGCTGCTCATAACTTCTTTAATTTGCATTTGTGCACAACAAAAACAGGTTATGTCCATGAAGAGTATTCTATTTTACCTGTAGTATTACTAATCTCTCCCTCAGGACATGGCATGCAGTCATAGCAGCAGATGGGTTTTCCTTTCTGCAGCACTTTACGAGTTCCTGGAGGACAGCTGTTAGTGCACACTGACACTGGCACCTGTCAAAGACATGAATGCAGCATAGTAGATGTAAATATTTACTGTACAGCTGTAAAAATTGTATTTACTACAGTTTAATTAATCAATTTCTTGTCCTTTGACTCATTACTTGTGTACTACCCTCCATCCAGGTTATGTTTCTATCAATCCGGAACTCCTGGCCCACTGGCAGTGACGCATCATACAGTCCTACAGTTACCATGTCAATGATACCACTCTCACTTTTCTGCCAGTTAACCAACTCATAAACAGCCACAGGATCTCCATTAGCATCAAATGACACATCATAACCATTTTGGGAAAAATTGACTTTCTTCAGCTGAGTTAAAACCTGTAAAGGTGAATTAAGACAGAAAAAGAGTGAAAAGAAAGAAAAGAGATACATTATTACTAAAATTAATATTTCATTTCATCCAAGTTATAGGTGATGGCATTAAAAATAATTTTCAGCTGACCTCTTTGTTCTCTAACTTGGTTAGTTTGTCACACTTAGCTGTGGCATTTGTCCCCTGACACACTGCATTATGGATGGCGTGTGCTATTGCATACACAGCCTTGTACACCATGTTAGTAATTCTAAGTTGTGATGTGTCAGTGTATGGACTTTGGAGATTCTGTATGTCTTCAGTTCCATCACACACCTTCTTGTCTGCAGCAGGAACTAAAAACACAAAAAGAGCATATGTTTTAATCACTGAAAGTTAAACTAGATCTCAAACGTCCTCTGTTCTTAAATTTAACAAGTCATGTTAGCACAATGAGTCATATTTGTAAAAGAGTTAAAATAAATAGATATATAAAAGCTATAACACCTGAAATAAGTCTCATGAACTTGACCTGAAAAGCCATCATAGGAAGTGAGAAAATATGCAGACAGACACCTGTGTTCACTTCATATTTTGTCATTATCAGTAATTTTTGAGTGAAAATAGGTCAACGCATAAAGCAGCAGTGGACTTTGTAGCACCAGAAATTTGACAGGATCATTTTAAAACAAGAAAAACTTCTTACTTTTTTTCAGTGTGCATTTGAACGCATCCTCCCAGAACTCAGTAAGTATTTCAGAAGCAGCCACTTGAGAGGGAGAGAGATTCAGCAGGAAGTCTCTGAGACCTGGGATTACAGACTTCTGAATCCCAAATCCAATGGCCCCAGCACAGAAACTGAACCTCGTTAATTCTGAGCATGTTATCCATGACTCACTGGCTATCCACTGCCGAGGTGGGGAAGGTTCATGTGATAGCTCCTCCAACAAAATCCTCATGTCCCCTATAGCTGCAAAGGCCACGACAACCACAGCTGTAGATCTTGAGAGACAATATAATGCATTAGAGAATTTTCATTTTTTGTCTTAACTGTCATCACACCATCAAAGATTTATTTACAAGATAATCAACTAATCTTTGCACAATTAATATATGTGATGACGAAACCTGCGGATAACATCTGCTACTTTCTGAATCCTGCTCTGTGGGTGAGTTCGATAGAAAGACACAGAGTATTCCACACAGATCCCCTCTTTCTGTGCTGCCTTTAGAAAAGATGCCATGCCATTGTTTCCATAATCCGAATCTGACCGAACAGCACCTATCCAAGTCCAGCCAAAGTGTTTTACCAGCTTGGCTAGAGCTTCAGCTTGGAACTGATCACTGGGGATTGTTCTGAAAAAACTTGGATACTGCTGTTTGTCAGATAAGCATGCACATGTGGAAAAGTGGCTCACCTATATCAAAAGATACAAAAAGAGTGAAATAACTGCAAAATCAAATATCAGGCACATGCATACTTTAAATACAAAGTTTGGTAAAAAGTTAAAATATTTACTTGAGGAACGTTAAAGGAACTGATGACTCGTGATATGCTGATTGATGATGTAGACCCAGAGTCACCAACAACAGCCATCACCATACCAGATTGTGAGCAATCGCTACCAGTGTAAAACACAGGGTCGAAGCTATTCAAAAACTGGAATGCCACATGCACTGCCACAGGCACTGATGCACACGAGTCATAGATCTGATAACCGAGCCTGATTCCAGGCAGCAGCTCTGTGCTGTTGTTAATCTCTTCTATGGCAAAGACCATTGCACGTGATGATTGCAGCTCACTCGTGATAATGCTGCAGACAGTTGTGTCACTCGCTGTTAGAATTTGGACTATATAATTAAGTCACGTTAAATCTCAAAAGAAAACATAGGAAGATTTTCAGGTTTGGACCATAGTCAAATAATGACTGCAGTTTATCAGTGGATCAAATGTACATCAAAGGGTTAAATTCAGCACAAAAGATTAGAATGAGAAATCATGAGAAACGTAATTATAAACATGTCAACTCTTTTCATTTCCTGTTTAAGATCTATAAAACATTTGTTTAACACAGTATATGATTTCTAATTTGAAAACACAAAAAATTATTGTTTCGAATACTTTTCTTTTTGTTTTGTTCTTTTTTGGGGGGTTTTCTCAGCGCTACATGGAACCAATGTAGTACCACAGAACATAATACATGTGAAAACATTGTCATTAATACACATTCCAACATATTGTGATCACATTTTTCTTCCATTTACTGACCTTCCTGTGCATTTCACAGGATCAGGCATGCTGGTGTAGTTATTGTAAACTGTGTGAGTGTAGGCATGAAGCTCAAAACTACCACCAATAACATAGTCCCCATCCTTTGAGAATGCAGGTAGACGAGTGCTTCCCTGCAGTTTGCAATTCACAGATGATGTGACAGTACCAGTCCGAGCCCTGGTAGACCCAGCCAGTTGTCTTAGATCATCTTGACAAACTGCCGAGGTAGCAGCTGAGTTCAGGTGAAACAAACATGCAGCCAATACCAGACAAATTACAGGAGCTGCTGTCTCCATTCCTGTCTGATATCCAATGTGTGTATATGGGTGTGCATTTGTTGTCGGTGCTCTATATAAGTCTTCAGACAAAGAGTTTTTTTTTTTCAAACTCACAAGGACATTTTTTTCCAGCAGCTTTTGTTATCAGAATCATGATCTGAATACACTGTTGTGCCAAACATTTGGTTTTCCAAACCTACAGAGAGCTCCATAAACTCTCTATAGGTTCCTCTTGTTAGTGTTTTTCTTTTTTTAAATTTTAGATATTTATTATTCATTCATTTTTATTTTTCACATGAGTTTATATGTAATATAGTAATGCCAGACCTGACAGACACGGAGGGGTAGAAGTAGTAAAGGAAGAGAAAAAAAAGACAAAGAAAAAAGGGGGGCTTAGAAGAAAAGATAAGAACAAGTAGAAAAACACAGTGGGTCAGCAACTATGAAATTATATTTAGCTCAAAAGTCACGCGCAAGCAAAAACACAATCCACGTGAGTAAAAACACAATCTGTGCAAATAATTTCATTTCACGACCGCACGCGTAGAACTTAGTAGCCATGTGCACAAAGAAGCTAGTGCGCAGGCGAGACTGCGCGCTGCAGCAGTTTCATGCGCCTGCGGGTGACTCTCTGCACGCGGAACAAAATTCTGCGTGCGGAACAAATTTCTACGCGAGCGAAGAAACAGACTTTTGACCATCCGGGTTGTAGCCCAAAGGATTTACAAGCCCTCACATGATTGGTCACTTTTAGATCGATCATGCCCCACAGGGCGAAGGCCTTAACTTTGACTGACAGCAGTTGTTACAGGAAGACGAAGTTGGAATACCACTGTTATGCCCAGCCGGCTGCTGTGGCTTCCTGACCTACTGGGTGTGGCTTGCTCTCTCCAGCCTTGGGTGCCACCCCTTTTGGAACAGCTGACCCAACTCAGCAATCAAGCTGGGGTACTTAAGGCCAGAGAGAGGAGAGATCAGTCTCAGTGATTGCCAGAGACCGTTTTTGTTTCACAGCTTGGGAACTGTGTTGCTGCAGCATCTTACTCCTGCTCAGTGGAGAGGAGGGTGGTCTTTTGTTCTTGTGTGCATGCCTCTTAGCTTAGGTTGTTTACATTAAGTAATTTCTGTGTTTTGTTTTTTCTTTGTTTAATGGTGATAGCGGCTTGTCCGTCTTTTTATTACAACCTTTAATAAAAATCCTTTATATTACCAGTTTTGCGTTCTCATTGACCCGGTCACTTTTTGTTACTTCCCCAAACCCCCTAGACACTTTAGGGGAACGTAACAACCACCATAAGGTAATGAGCATCTAGTGCTAGCAAGATCACCTCGGCTAGAAAAAGAAGATTTAATGAAGTAAATATTTTTTATTTTGATTACAGGCCACTATAACATTCACAAATGGTATTGGTTTGGAAGAAACAGTTGTTCAATGTTACCTAACAACTGCTGTCAATCAAGGTTAAGGCCCTTACCTTGTGGGCGTGATCGATCTAAAAGTGACCAATCATGTGAGGGCTTGTGAATCCTTTGGACTCTGCCTTGGATGGTCAAAAGTCTGTAGTGGTGTGCGATACTGCAAGATTGGGTATCGATCGATACCAAGTAAATACAGGACCTGTATCGCCGATACTGATACCGATACTGATACCGATACTTTTTAATAATTATGAAGAATTTTCATGAAGTTTAAGTGTTTTGTGAATTTTATTTCTTTACTTTGGATCATTAATTAGTTAAAAGCCAGAATTGAATTGGGCAAAGTTTATAGGTAGATAGAAAATACTTTATCAAAATAAAAGCTTTTATTCTGAAACAATAGAACAGCAACAGGTACTTGATGGAAGGGACCATTTCCACTGCTAGTCCCTCAGTGTAAAGAGGAGGGGGTGCCACATCAGTCCTACAAAAATCCACGACCATCTATTTGGTCTTGTGAATGCTGAGGGTGAGGTTGTTGTCCTTGCACCAGTGTGTCAGGAGTTCACTACGAGACTGTTTTTGTAGTGAGTGCTGCAGTACAACAAGGAAGAAGCACCACCTTGTGGCATCATTTAGCCTTACAACATATCGACATCCTTTTGCTCTGACTGTTACAGTAAACGCTTCCACCTCCTATAATGACTGACCTGTACCCTTTATAGGATAGGAATGTATAATCCAGTTTGATTTCTGTGACATAATAGACTGTGGAGAGAATAGAGAGGCATAATGGATTTGGTGTAAAGTATTTTCCAACACATGGACACACACTAAGAATCCTGGATGAATCCATATTTACTGCTTAGTTTATTTAGACAATGTATTTTATAGTTAAATTATGTATAAGGTAAAACTTCACCGTAAAGTGTTACTAAGTCAGTGCTAGTATTTGAAAAGAAAAAGTGCTTTATTGTGAAAAAAATATGTACAGAAATGCAAAATAAATATATGGGAATATACAAATGGGAAGATTTGTTTCTTAATTTCAATATAGTTGTATACAATCATTATTTATATTTATTTATTTCTGCTGTAAATTGAAAACTTTTTATGATTCAATGCCACGACCCATAATAGCTTTTTTTGTGTTCAGTTCTGGTCTCAACAGGATTATGTAACATTTGGGTCCAAATATTGCAACCAAAAGGCCAAAACTTGAGGCCAGGATGGCAAACACCTCCACTGCATCTGCAAGATTTCCAGGTGAGCTGATATAAGCAGGAACAAAGGCCACCCACACAGCACAGAAGATCAGCATGCTGAATGTGATGAGCTTGGCCTCATTAAAACTATCAGGCAGATTCCTTGTCAGGAATGCAATTAGAAAACTGAGGACAGCCAGCAAACCAATATAACCCAATAACACTGCAAAACCAACAGTGGACCCAACTGCACACTCATAAACAATCTTATCATTGTGATATTGGGTGTTTTTATGTGGAACTGGAGAGGAAGAGACAAGCCAGGCAGTGCAGATGGCTGCCTGAACAGATGTAAGAACCAGAACTGTTCCTCTCTGCTGCATAACACCAAACCACTTCAGACTGGCTCCCCCTCCTGGCTTGGAGGCTTTGAACACAGCCAGAACAACCATGGTTTTTACCAGGATGCATGAGACACAAAGCACAAAGCTGATCCCAAATGCTGCGTGTCTGAGTTGGCATGTCCACAGCCTGGGTCGTCCAATGAACAGCAGTGAACACAGGAAACACAACTTAAGAGAGAGCAATAGCTGGAAACTAAGTTCTGAATTGTTGGCACGTATTATAGGTGTACTGCGATGGTAGATAAAGATCCCAAGAACAACAGCACATATAAATGTTCCCAGCAATGAAGTTGCTGTCAAACAGATACCCAGAGGCTCATGGTAGGAGAGGAACTCTGTCTTCTTAGGAACACAGTGGTCACGCTGGGGGTTTGACCAAAAATCCTCTGGACAACTGGTGCACTCCAAGGAGTCTGACAGAAGAGGAGACATTAGTGAAATACATACTATATTTAATATAAATGAAATTAAATATGGCATGCTGAAAGATGAACACCTACTGCTCTTATTAGTGATTTTTCCCTCTGAACAAGGAATACAGTTAAAACAGCATTCAGGTTCCCCTTTCTTTCTCATTATGTGGGTCCCAGGAGGACAGCTCTCACTGCATACTGATCGAGGTGCCTATAGGACAAAATTAAATAGTACTTAGTACAATTAGATATATACTGTACATGTTACAAAAGGTAAAAATCTGAAAAACCATATACAACCTTCTTGAATTCAAAGTTCCAGAAGATTTTGTCTTCATCAAGTATGAGTTCTTCACCTTTGAAAGCTGACCTCTTAACCTCACCCACACTCTGAACTTTAGTGCTTCCATCAGGGAGCCACAACCAGTTCATCACATCATAAATTGGCAATGCATCACCATTCTCATCAAATGACACTTGATCGCCAAATGGAGTGGTGAAGTTCACCCTTTCTAAGTAATAAACAAGCTGTTAAAAAGGGATGTATAAGAAATAAATTACAGTTTTACTAAAATGACAATTACTTTTCACAGTGCAAACAGTGGCACCGGACTGTAGACTGCAGAAATTCCTTACATTTAAAAAAGAATCACTAATAATGCTGTATCTATATAATGTTTAATGATCTCTCTGATCTTACATCAACCACTTCTTTCACTCAGGAGTACGAAAAATATTTGAGCTCACTCCATCTTTTTCATAGTTAGTCTCATGGCACTGTTTTTAGTCCCACAGGCTAAATTCTGTTCCAAAAGTAATTAAACAATTAAAAATTTAGTCATAGATGGAATGTAAGCTGATATCACACCTGCCATGGCTCCAATGTTTCCAAAGTGCCACAGCTGTTCCCACTGAAAGGCCCTCTTCCTGGCTTGCACTGCAGCATGTCATCAAGGGAATATGCCAGAGCATACACAGCTTTGTACACATTGTATTCAGGCCGGAGGTTGGAAATGTCCAAATAGCTGAGTGTCCACATTTTCTAGATCTTCCTGTCCAGTGCATAGTGCACCTCCACCTTCCACCCAGCCTGCTGGAGCAGGTGCAAATCTGCACTGAAATGTGAATTCCCAAAACTGATTCACCTGAAATATATTGAAAACTGTTTGTTAGAAACAATGACAATAAAAAAAAAACAACTTTGTAACTACCACATTTAAGGGTGTATAATTCTTGCAAGTACCATAGTTTAATGTTAAACTCTCACCATGATATTTATAAAGTTATTGTCATGATGTAGGTCAGGACGTATCTGTAACAGGAATTCCCTGAGCCCTGGTATTTCTCCTCGACGAATGGCGATGCCCAGTGTACCACCCAGGTATGGCATAAGCTGAGGTGTTTGCAGCACAACAGCTGTTGTCCAGGCTTCACTGGCCATCCACTGCAGACCTGTTACATTCTGCCTCACTACCTGTGGATTGCATTGTACCAAATGTATAGTTATATTACAACTAGCAACTACTTTAGTGACATTATCATGCTATTGAAGTAGCTGCTCATAAATAAAAATAAAGTTATAATAAAATAATTCTACGTGATTATTTTTCTGTACCCATTCACAAGGAGAACAACAAAACAAAACGTTTTACACAGTATAGTGATCTATATAACTACTAATAATCAAATTATTATACTCAAACCTCTTCCATAAGGTTTATCATGCGACTCTCATGTGCAAAAACAATGACAACTCGAGCTGTGGATTTTCTCATCAAATCCACAATCCTCCTGATTTCATTTGTGTCTTTGTTCCAGGGCAAAACCTCAAAGTAAGCCAGGCAACCTTCACCCGACACACTCAGCTCAGATTGGAAGGATCTGGCTGCATGAAGTCCATAATCATCATCACTGACAAGCAGACCTGCCCAAGTCCAGCCAAAATGTTTTAGAATCTGAAGCATAGCACGTACCTAAGTGAATACAGATTAAAGGGTAAGTGCATAGACTCTAAGCTTTCATTGGAATATCTCTTAATCAGCTTTTACAGCACACCACATCATTATTGAAATTCAGCTTTGTTCTCTGAGAACATGCAGTAACTGAATAGAGTGTAACTGTAAAAACACACATATGTGTACTTATTCATATTTCATATCATTATGAATTTGGCTATAAAACTGCAGTTCCCTTCCTGATAAAACACTTTAGCTTTTTCATTTTAGTTTTGCTGATATATTTTCACCTGGAAAGCATCACTTGGGATCGTCCTAAAGAAGGATGGATACTTTTGACGGTCACTCAGGCAGGAACATGTGGCAAAATAACTGACCTGTGAAAAATACAGACTGAATATTTTAGAAATATTCAAAGCCTTTATTCTCTGTTTTAACCTTTTCAGGTTGACTGCAGTGTATTTTACACTATATTTGCAATTAAAATAATGCATGTAGACTATTACATGGTTAAGCAGAAAACTTACCATAGGTACTCTGTACAAACCTAAGACAGTGGAGATAGCAATAGAAGGTGTAGAGGAAGAATCACCCACAAATCCTATGATTGGAGGATTTCCAACACATGTATCATCTAATATGATTTGCTCCTCTTGACCACTGACTAATGACAATGCTGCACGGAAACCAATTCCAAGGTTGACACAGTTATCATATAGAGTGTATCCCAGAGTCACATTAGGCAGTAGGTTGGAGTTTCTGTTAATCTCATCAATAGCAAAGGCCATGGTTTGTGCGAGCTTAAACCCTAGGACATAAAAACTAACAAAAAAATTTTTTTTTAATTGAAAACAATGCAACAGGATGCTTAGGAAAACATGTTGCAATGTTACTAGTGACACAAACAGTTAAGTGAACCTGAACAACAACAACGAAAATGTCAAAGAATGATGTTATTAATGCACCAAGTGTAATTACAATTTGACATATAAACATACGTATTTATATTGAATGTTGATTTGACACAGTTCATTTTCCCCTCTTTTTTCTCTATTGTATACTTACCCATGGCATGTAGGCTGTTGTGGTTCTGAGGTAAAAGACAGGTCAGGAACACTTGAAAAAAGGTGGACTGGAAACAGTCCACCCAGAATGACATCTCCACTCTTGTGCATCCCATTTACATGAAACTGCCCCTGCCACTGACAGGAGGTGGGAAACAAAGAAGAGGATACAGCAGAAGGAAAAGTAGGAATACAGCAAAACGAGCAGGAGCAAATCTG